>ML828932.1:48292-89103 GCA_009831015.1 Picea engelmannii
GAAGTTTGGAAAACTTCGCTTCTGTAAGAGACTTTGTGAAAATGTATGCAACTTGATCTTCTGTAGGGAAAAAGAGCACTTCAATAACTTGATCATGAATGAGCTTTCTGATGAAGTGCATGTGTATCTCGATGTGTTTTCTACGCTGATGTTGAACTGGGTCTTTGGCGAGCTTGATGGCACTCTGATTGTCACACCAAAGGTTGGTCGGATGCTGGTGTTGAAATCCAAACTCTGAAAGGATTTGTCGAAGCCACAGGGCTTCTCGGCTTTCATTTACTGCTTCTCGGTACTCTACTTCTGCTGAAGAAAGTGCAATAGCTTGTTGTTTCTTACAGGCCCAAGTGACAGGTCCTAAACCAGGGCTGAAAACATAACTTGCAGTAGACTTCTGATCATCAAGGTCACCGACCGAATTTGAATTAATGAAACCAACCAATAAAGGAGTCCCCCCTGAACTGTAATGTATCCTGAACTGAACTATACCACGAACATAGCGAAGTATCCTTTTAGCTTCTTTGCAATGGATTTCATGGGGCGTTTGCATATACCGGGAAACAAGACCAACATCAAAGGAAATATCAGGACGGGTATGAGTCAAGTATAAGAGGCTACCAACTAACTGACGGTACAGGGTGGCATCAACTTGAGGAGAAGTACAGGTGGCAGTAAGCTTGACTCCAGACTGGAAGGAAGAAGGGGTTGGTTTACAATCGTCCATGTGAAATTGACGAAGAAGGTCACAAGCATACTTAGACCGGGAAAGAAAAATTCCTTCATTGGTTTGCAAAACTTGGAGGCCAAGGAAATAGTGTAAAAAGCATAAGTCTGTCATTTCAAATTTCTTCTTAAGGCTGGTTTTCACATGGTTTAAAAGTTTTGAGTCACTACCAGTAAGGATAAGGTCATCAACATAAAGGATAAGGATTATGAGATGGCTTCCTACTTTCTTGGTATAGACATTAGGATCATTATGACATCTAGAGAATCCAGTGGCAATAAGAAAGCTATCCATTTTGTCATACCAAGCTCAGGGATCTTACTTAAGACCATAAAGAGATTTCTTGAGGCGAAAAACAAGGCTAGAGTCATTACGGACATAGCCAGGAGGTTGTTCCATGTAGATTTCTTCTTGAATATCTCTTTGCAAGAAGGAGGATTTAACATCCATCTGATGGACCTCCCATTTATGTGAGGCAACAAGGGCAAGAACAAGGTGGATGGAATTCGTTTTTTCTACAGGGGCAAAGGTTTCATTATAGTCAATTCCTTCAACTTGGGAAAATCCTTTGGCAACTAACCAAGCCTTGTGTCTTTCAACACTTCCATCTGATGCATACTTAGTTCTATAGACCCATTTGCATCTAACAAGTTTTATTCCTTTTGGAAGAGGTACAAGATCCCAAGTATCGTTTTCCATTAAAGAACGATACTCTTCATTCATTGATATATCCCAATCTGGATGACCTGAAGCTTCTGCAAATGTATCTGGATCATGAGTTTCTGAAACTTGAGCCAAAAGAGAAGAGGCTCACTGGAACTGTGAATGTGTTCGATGTTGATCTAAAGGATCACTGACAAGATCACCAGTTGCTTCTCATGTTGAACAGACCCATCTAGGAAGCGGTGGAGCTGGTGTTGGTTCAGGTTCAAAGGACTCATCTGGAGGAGGGTGAGCAGAAGGAGGTGGATTTTCATCCTCACTATCATGATCTTAAGAAGAAACTAGATCAGAAGAAGGAACAAATGCCAAAGATGGCTTGCAGGCCGAAGAAGGCACAACCGTCGAATTAGGCTCACAGGCCAAAGAAGGCACAAACGTCAAATTAGGCTTGCAGGCCAAGATATTTTCATCAAATTTAACATCTATTCTAATAATAATTTCATTACAATGTGATTGAAGAAGTCTGTAAACTTTGACATCTTCAGAATAATGAACAAATATACACTTCTCACTTTTAGGTTGCAATGCTTTCCTTTTCTCATCAGGAATGTGAATCCATGCTATATTGCCAAATACACGGAAGTGACTTACATCTGGTTAATTTTAGTCCAAGCTTCTTCCGATGTTATATTTTTAAGAGCCTTTGTGGGAGTGTGATTTAATATGTAATTTTCACAATTGATGGCTTCCGCCCAATACTTTAGACTTAATCCCTTAGATTATATCATACAATTAACCATTTCTTTTAATGTGCAATTCTTTCTCTTAGCAACAACATTTTGTTGTGGTGTATATGGAACAATGTGTTGCATTTGGATTCCCTATGTAGTGCAGTAACTTGTAAAATTATTGTTCACATATTCGCCTCCATTATCTATTCTTAACCTTTGAATTTGATGTTTAGATTGCTTTTCTACAAGGGCCTTGTAGGCCAAAAACTTGTCAAAAACTTCGCTCTTAAGTTTTAAGAAGTAAACCCAAGTATGTCTGGAAAAGTCATCAATGAAAGTTAAGAAATACTTGCACCCATAAAAATAAGGAGAAGAAAGTGGACCACGCAAATCACTGTGAACAAGATGCAAAGGACCCGAGACCTGCCAAGAGGCACGTTTTTCAAAATTGTCCCGATGATGTTTGTCGAGAACACAACTGGCACAAAGACCATCTCTGCATGAAACAAGAGGAAGACCAGTCACCATCTATTGATTACATAGTTGTTGCAATGAGCAATAGTTTAGATGACCAAACCGCTCATGCTAAAGTTTGCTCAAGTCATCGCTATGAGCAAAAAAAACTGATGAAAAGATGATGACCCAAAGTTGTCAAATTTGTACAACCTGGTAATATCATCAACAATTCCAGTTGCAAGAACATGCTTAGGATCTTTTAGATCCTTGATTACAACTTGGTGAGGTGAAAACTGTACGGTTTTACCTTCACCTGAATGAGTGATTTGGTATACTGATAGAAGGTTACAAGAAAGACTTGGAACACATAATACATTATTGAAATGACCATTTTCTACTTGAACGGTTCCAGATCCTTCAACACTAAGAGATCTATTATCACCAACAAATATTTGCTTGGTGTTACATTCATTTAGAGTAGAAAAGATGGCTCTATCCTTAGCCATATGATAGGATGCTCCAGAATCAATAAGCCACTCATCAGAAGTAGAAGTATAAGTAGAATTTGTATTGAAGGAGAAACCAGAAGTAGAAAGTGCATGTCCATGAGAAGAAGAAGAAGAAGTAGAATCAATACTGATGTTGTTCTTCTTCATCGCTGCTTCTAAAGTTGCCATCTTCTTGAAACATTTGGACTCATCATGACCATCTTTATTAAAAAAGTTGCAATGTCTGTTAGTATTTTTATTTTTATATTTTGCTCCTTTGTCTCCATTAGGAGAAAAAGCTGTCTGAGTGGGTTTGAGACCCTTATATTTCTTGTTGTTGTGGCGAGGATGTTGCTTTTTTGGATTCTTGGGTTTATCTTTCTGATGGACAACTAAGGCTTTGTTGGAGGTACTTGCAGTGCTGATCACTCCAAGTTGTATTAGTTTATCTTGCTCTCTAATCAAAGCATCACAAAAGTTCTCAAGACTGGGTTTTTGATAAGATACCCCTAGAGCCTCTTGCATGGCATAAAAGGTAGATACAAACACAAAATATGCACTACCTAGCTTAGAAAGAATAATATAGATGCAACGATCTTCGTTTATCTTTATCTTACATTCTTCACATACAAATATGAGTGTTTTAAACTTAGATAGATAGTATTCAATGCAAGAAAAATCACTTGGACTTAAAGTTAGTACTTAATTTTTTAAATTTTGTGCTCGAATAATAGTGTGTTTACCAAACACAAATTCAATATTTTCCCAAGCTTCTTTGGGTTTATCAATTGATTGAAGGTGGAACCTTAAATCAGGAGAGATGGACATTCCGATTAATCCACGTGCTTTGTCATTCCTATTATCTCATTTGGATTTCTTATCAACATCAGTGGGTATTGTTTCCTTTCCTAAGGTAATCTGGTACAAGCCTTTACTTCTTAATAAATCTTCCATATGGGATTTCCATTGGAAGTAGTTGGTGCCGATAAGTAAGAGATTACTTGTAGAATCCATATTAAATATGCAGATAATACAGATTTAAAAACTGAAACTGATGATCTGAATGAAAATATCTCAAAAAGTTATGCGGTTTTAAAAAAATAGCACTGAAAATGGACTTCGGATGTGAGAGTTATGCCCTTTAAAAAAAAAAACATAAACGGTAACCAAAAGATCACGTGGTAGTGTAAGTTGCTTTATGAAGTGACCCACTTTTATAAAGAGAAGTGAGGCTCACTTTTACAAAGAAAAGATCCATGCAAAATAAATAACTCTAAAATAAAATATTAAAGCTACTTATAGTGATTCACTTTTATACTTGAAGTGAAATACACTTTACAATTTTAGCATGAAATTTTTCAAAAAAATAATAAAAGAGAGACTTGAACTCAAGACCTCTTACTTAATAAGGCAACTTTTAACCAAATGGTCTAGCAAAACATATTGTAATGTTTAGAAGGAGGATTATTGTTGTTGTTGTTGTTGTTGCTGCTGTTGAGCGTACTAAAAAAAATCTCTTTTCATAGAAGAAAAAAATTTCGCTTCTCGATGACAACAAGGGTTAGATCTCGGTTAGCTTACCCGAAAGATGCACATTTTCCTATCTGTTTCTGGTTTTTCGAGATCCCACAGGGCATGGGGAAAAGAGCATATGCAGATCTAAAAGAGTAACAACCCGGAAATAAAAAAATACAAAACCGAAATAAAACCAAAATACTTCTTTGCAAAAAATTTAAAAAATGTGTATTCAAACTTTATACCTCCGGATCTGACTGTAATGGTCGTATGTTGGGAAAATGGAAACCTTTTCGAGTGAAATGAAAAGTGTTCCTGAATGAAATGAGTGCTCCGGACGCAATGGAACAATCCTCTCAGCCAAGAAATGTTCATAATTGATAGAAAATGGAGATGAGTCAAATCAGCTTCACAATCTCGATCTACAACAGGAGTGGGTCTTCAAATAGGTTCTGATACCATGTTTGACAACACATGTATTCCAACAGAGGAAAAAAACCTTCAATAACCACTCACATAACCAGATCAAAGATCAACACACTGATGTTTTCACGTGGTAAAACCCCTACGGGGAAACATCCACGACCCCAGCCAATGCGGCCACTTGGAGTAGTTTATTAATGCAAATAAAAAGATTGCAGAGAGATTTTACAAGAGAGTTTCTCACAATCGATCATCGACAAATGACCCTCCATGCTCTTTAAATAGAGATAATGGACCAATCAGGTGTTAAGCCACAGATCAATGACCGTTAAGATCGAGGAGAGTATGAACTGTCGGATCACTCTATGTCGAGAACATATCGTGACCGTCGGATTTCCTAACTACAAATGAAAACTAATGCATACTAAAGAAACACATTAGAAAACACACTTTTACCTAACGACACAATAGACCAAGTAGATCTTAACTAACTCCTAAGTGTCTAAATATCCTAACAACTAGTGAGGACAAGCGACATTTAAAAGGTATGTCATTTATCTCTTGTTAGTTAGTATGTTTGACAATTAAAACTTAGGGAAAGTTTTATATTTTGTCTTGTTTTGTTCTAGTTTCGAGGTGAAACTAGGGAGATATGTTTGTGTCCGCACTTATTGATTTGTCTTGAAACACCTAACTATGATTAACTATTAATGATTTGACATGTTCGCTCAACCTTAAAATATAATATTTTTAATTGCTTAATAATATTCATTTTAGAGTCCTAAACTAATATAATCACTCTAGCAATAACATATTATAAGGGTAAATATTAAGGAAAACTATTAGGATTATGCTTAAAAAGATATATTAATTATGAGATTAAATTATGTTCCATATTCTATGATTCATATATGTCAACATTCACCAAGTGTCCTTAGACACACAATTTAAGTAATCAAGAAAAGACCATTACATAATAGGTGAGAGACATAGCATATATATAATATATGTAGCCTTATCTTAACATGTCATGTGTCCTTGACCAACAACTCAAGGATAATCGTTATGACAAGGATGCAACAAGAACAATTTATCTACTAGGAAATACTTATCTAAATAAACTTTAGGATTATTAGGATAACATTCCCCCCTTTAATACATAAGTTTATTTTTAGAAATGCCAAGTTCTTCTATGAACTTAGTGAATTTTGTTTTTCCTAGTGGTCTGGTGAAAATTTTGAAGTTTGATATTCAAATGGACAATATTCCAGCTTGATGATGTCATTATTGATGAGTGTTTTGATGAAGTGATTCTCGGTGTCAACATGCTTGGTCTTATAATGAAATGTTGGATTCTTAGCCATCTTTATTACTAACTGACCATAAATCAATAAATTAGTATGTGTTGTCTAAATAACATCAAGATCCTACAAATTTCTACATAGACAAACAATTTCACATGTTGATTCCCAAGCTGAGATGTATTTTTCCTCTACTGAAGATTTTTCCACTTTAGCCTGCTTTTTACAACTCCAAGGTACTATTGTTAAACCCATATTCATTAAATAACATGAAGTTGATGTTCTATCATCAATATAACCTACAAAATCTACATTTCAACATCCAACAAGTGTAAAGTTTTCAATCTTCTTACAGAAAATTCCAAAATCATTTGTACCTTGAATGTACCCTAGGACCCTTTTTGTTGCATTCTAGTGAATTTCTCTAGGTTCTTGCATGATTTTGGAAATAATGTTGATTGCATATGAAAAATATGGACAAGTATTTTTCAAGTAAATGAGGCTTCCAATCAAGTGTCTATAGCTAGTATTGTTCACCATCCCCTCCTTTCAAATTTTGAAAGTGTTATGTTTTCTCCATAGGGGTAAAAGAGGGTTTACAATCCTTTATGCCAAACTTCTTCAACAATTTTATTGCATATTTAGTTTGTCTAAGAAAAATTTGATGAGAATGTTAAGAAACTCCCACTCCAAGATAGTATTGAAGTGGCCCCAAGTCGATTATTTTAAATCATTTTGAAGTTCCTAGTTCACCTACTTGATGTAAACTTCACGATTCCTTGTAATGATTAAGTCATTGACATAAATAATAATGAATACAAAGTTTTGAGCTTCCATCATGAAATGCAAAGTATCATCAAACTCGTTGTGATGAAAACCAACAAGTCTAAGGTATTCATCCATTTTTGCATACATGCTCTAGGTGCCTACTTCAAGCCATATAAATCTTTGATTAATTTGTAAACTTTGTTCTGTTGTCCATCAATTTCAAAACTTAGGGGTCAAGTCATATAGACTTGTTCTTTCAAGTCACCATTAAGAAAGACACTTATAACATCCATTTGGTAAAGTGTCCAACCATGCCATGCAACCAAATTAATTACCCACTATGATTTTATTCCACTTTGCCATTGGTAAAAATATTTCTTCATAGTCTCTGCCTTGATTCAAATAAAAACTCTTTGCCACAAGTCTTACTTTATACTTATCCACCTGGTCATTTTCTTTATACTCATTCACCTTGCCATTTTCTTTATACTTGATTCGATAAACCCATTTGTAGTATATGGGTTTGACATCTGTTGGAAAATCAACAAGTTTACATGTTCCATTGCAATGATTGAATCATATTCATCTACCATGGCTAGTTTCCATTCTTTATGCTTCATTGCTTTCGCAAAAGCAATTGGTCAATGGAAGCATGAGTGATTAAGGAAAAAATTGATTGTGATGTAGTAGAAATTCTAGTTCTTGTTTTGTTTTGTTCATTTGGATGAACATCTTTGAGCAGTTGTGTGAACCATTTTGGTCTAATGTGTTGTGCCTATGGTGAAGTTTCTACATTTGATCAGTCACGTGTTGAAGAAGAATCATCATCTGAAGAATATTTATCTAACTCTTGAACATTCATTTTGGGGACTAAGTCTTTTTCAATCCAATTTGTTCTTTTTTGATGAATTGATTTATCCAGAGTTACATTTTTCTCCAAGTGTTAAAGGAGATTGTCAATCTTTTAAACACTTTGACTTGTTGTTTCATCAAAGACAACATCTCGATTGATAATGAATTTCCCACTAGATACCAATCTATAACCTTTGTTTTAATCCAAATATCCAATAAAGATGCATTTAATGTAACTACGATTTTCCAACTTAGTCCTTTTTCTTTAGGAACTAAGCTATAACAAGTGGAGTCAAAAAATTGAAGATGATTAACCGAAGGCTCAGTACCATACCAAGCTTCATATGGAGTGATTCCATCTGAGGATGATGTGGGTGATTGATTTTTTAGATAAACTCTTGTATTATGGAGTGATTCCATCTAAAGATGATGTGGGTGATTGATTTTTTAGATAAAGTCTTGTATTATGGAGTGATTCCATCTAAGGATGATGTGGGCGATTTCTTTTTTAGATAAACTCTTGTATTATGAAGTGATTCAATCTAAGGATGATGTGGGATTGATTTTTTAGATAAACTCTTGTATAAATTGTTTCTGCCCAATATTTTTGTGCTTAACTTCTTGAAATGTAACATAGATCTTGACATTCCCATCAGAGTTCTATTCATTATTTTTGTGATCCCATTCTGCTATGAAATATAATAATTTTACAATTCCTTTTTTATTCCAATTTTCTTGCAATAATCATTGATTTTGTTTGAAGTGCATATTTCTATGTTTCTTTATTTAACAATCATTGTTTTTTAAAGAAGAACAATTAGTTTTTTATTACAAAAGGGGTTGTAGCAATGCAAAAACAACCAGATTGTAAAAAAAAAAAAATCATAATGCCCTTGGATCTCTATATAAAAAAGCATCCTTCTTCTCAATTGGGTCATATCTTGTTTTTAAAAAAAAACTATTACTACTTTTCCAAGTATAGAGTTTAACATAAGAGAACAACAAAAATATAATTTTACATTGCATAAGGAAACCTGAACTAGTTGAGTTTCAACTCAGTGTCCACCAGACTATCCTTTTGAGTTTCAACTCAGTGTCCACCATTACTTGACTATCCTATTGATTAACTACTTGACTATCCTATTGATTAACTTGCTATGGCTAGTAAGCTAGTGGCTACAAAACCTCACATGAAGCTTGTGACCCTTCAAAGGGAATAAGAGTGTGATGTCATGAAATGCCCGGTTGACTATGTAGGATGGCCTTGAGAATACTTCATGATCTGATTGTCATCAGAAGAGTAGCTAGCTGGGGTAGATTTGTCTACCTTCAAAATATCACAAAAGCCTATTTATTTAATTTAATCCAATTTTTTAGATAATTTTTTAACATTTTAAATTTTTATTGAAGTATATACGTCATCTTTGATCCCCTTGGAATTTGATAAAATATTCACCATTTCTATATGTTTGATGGTTGCACACATAATCTCAAATTAGAAAGGGATATTTTGTGGTTTCTTTGACGATGTGATAAAATTGACTAAGGATCTAAGCAAACTCCCTTAAGGATAAAGTATTCAGCGCATATATTATCTACAAATTCCAAGAGGTGATTCAATTTTTTCACGTTGTTTCGTATTTTTGCTAAGTATGTGCGTTTCTATTATATTCTCGGTTATATTTTTTATTATTTATATTTAAAAATAAGGTTTATAATTATTTTTTGCAATTTATGATGTGTTGTATCTATTTTTAAATTTTTTTTTTTTAGAATTTTATGAAATTTTTTCTTTTTCTCGAATATTTAGATGAGGAAGTTCAACTATCAACCACATAAATGATTGATAACTCCAAGAAACTTGAAAAAGATTTGAACTGAAAATCTATGACTTCCCCATTGATATTTAATCAATTAAATTAGTTTTCAAAACTTTCTTTTTTTTAATCTTCTCTTATTACCAATTAATTGTGATGATAAAATCTGCTTATATTACCCATAGATCACCCCTAAAATTTTACCTCTATTTTAATTTAATTATTAATAAAATTATATAAATTAATTATTTTGACTTCATCATTATTTTTTTATTATTAAAAAAATATTGATTTACAATGTTAACCAATATCGAGATTCTCCAATCTTAAATTTTTTTCCCATAATCATTTTTTAATATATTATCATATATTATAGTGAGAAGGTCACAATTCATCTCATCATTTATACTTTATTTTTCTATCTTATATATTTTTAATTGGTTTTGTAATCTTCTAAAATCTATGTTTGGATCATTTTTTATGTTCTTTTCTCTTTGGGTAGGTCTCAAAGAGAATATATATATATATCCCACACATTTAACCAATCCTAGTGTATGCTTTCCAAGATTACCTTAGGGTGTTTTTTATAAAATCCTTAACATAATGAAACCTTGGTCAATAGTAAAAAAACATGATTATTCACCATTAATGGAAAACCTTCTAGAATTTACATTCATATTATCATATAACATTTATTTATGTAACACATTGATTTTGTATCATTTTATTAAATTGTGGTGAAACACATTGATTTTGTATCATTTTATTAAATTGTAGTGAATTGTGTTGATTAGCTTAAGATTTTATGATTATTTTGATGTTTATGAAAATTTGAAAATTGTATAATTAGAAACGTTCATTTATTCTATTTAAATTATAATTAAAATATCTTATAAAATATTTTAAAAGTATAATTTAAATATCTTATAAAATATTTTAAAAGTTTTTTTTTTAATGAAAATTATTTCTTTTACCAAACTTATCAATGTCATAGTGATTTTCATATTATAAATCAACAATTTACAAGAATTTATTGCCTTATTCAATTTATAGTAATATATAATTATAAAATTGATTTGTAATAAAAAATACATATGGAGATTTCAAGGTTACAAAGCTTAGAGAAAATGTTTGAGTACCTCCCCTCATTTTGAGAATGGTATTCAGGGTAAACCCTAGAATCTTAATCGCACAAGCTTGATTAACAACAAGCCTCAAAGCCAAATCCATTACAATAATATACTTGTTAAGATCTCAACATGTCACTTACGAGAATTGTACATGGGTGGGGAGAATAACAATCATTCTTCCCAATCACCCGAGCTAAACCCAAATGACCAGTTTACAAAATACATATGAACAAATAAGAGATGAATTATATAATTTTATTATGAATATTTAATAAAATTATTAGTAACATAAACGAGTTATACCAGCTTTGGTGATGGGCCTCCCAATTGTGGCATCATGAGGCCCACTTAATTTTAACCCTCCCTTGATAGATCCTAGAGACCTCGTACTCATCCAGGTAATGGGACACTTCAATGGGCCCTTTTCTATGTTTACTAATCCTCACACGATGTCAAGCCCAAGTGTTACATCCAATATGGCCGAGCCTTCAAGTTCATCAATAAGTGTCCCGAGAGGCACCTGCATGTTGTCCTCCCTTCCATTTATCATCTCCATAGGACTACATCATATTTTCCTAGTTCATCAAGTGTTTCCATTTTGGGAATGTCAACAAAAACGGTTATCCCTTCATGAGCATACCTACCATTAGCACACCCATCCCATTTGTTGCGATGCCAACATTTGGATTTGTGTCTAGTGGGGGGCCAAGCCTTGGTTCCAATACCTAAAGCATATCCTCTTGCTTCTGACATCCTTGTAGGTAGCCTAATAATACCAAATGTTGCTTTCCCTTTTGGTTGGAATATGTCTGACGGGTGTGGGGTTGCTCCTAGCCAAGCTAGGGATAGAAATGTTTTTCGAGGATTCAACATCCCTTGGGGTAGCACACCTATTCCTGGGAGTTCTAATCCTTTTTTGAATACCTCTATTCCTAGGGGCATTCCCCCCAAGGGTGGTTATGGTCTAGAAGCTAGTAATCTTTCCAATTCTACCTATGTTCCTAGGGGCATCTGCCTTGGGGGAAGTTATTTTCCGTGGGGTGGTTATCCTTTTATATATACCTTTGGTCTTTGGAATTATGTCCCTGGGAATAGTTATGGTTGAGGGGGTAGTAATCCTTTGGGTTCTATGCATGTTCCTAGAAGTAACCATTTTGGGGGCCTATACAGTCCTAGGAGAAACAATGTTCGTGGGAGTGATTTTTCTCCTGGTGGAAATTAACCTGGGGGAAAAAACCATTTTGGAAACTTTTATCCTTCTAGAAACTCGAATATGGGGGGACCTCAAGGTCCATCTAGTCCGCACAATTATTCATCCTACAACCAAAATCCATTTGCCAACACACAATTTCCTTTCTTCCGGTGAAGTTAGAATTTCCAGACTTGTCACAATTAACAAATGAACCCATTCTCCACAACTAGTTATGGCCGAAAATTTCTATCAAACAACCATAGAATATTCCCAAATTTGACACAAAAATGAGAGAAGACCCTTCGACGCACATCACGACTTACCATATTTGGTGCTCATCCAACTCTTTGATGGATGACAATATTTGATTACATGTTTTTTGGAGATCCCTTAGTAGAGGTGTCACTAAATGGTATATTCAACTTAAGGGCGCTTCCTTCAATAGCTTCAATGACTTGACCATGGTGTTTTTAATGTATTTCCAATTAGTACCCATAAGGTATGAGATAGGAACTAAGATTTTGACGTATTTGCGTCAAGATACTTCCACCCATATCTTTGATCATATTCATTAATGGAGACAATGGCATAGGTTTATCAAAGCACAAATTCCTAACCAACTCCTTATGGATTGTTTTACTAAATCTCTCTTACCGCCCATTTCCAAGGATGTAGCTATGGAAGTGGTGGTTACTAAGGAGTAGGCCATTTTACATGCCCAACATTTAGACTTGACCTACTATTAGTCTGACACCTTATACGATATTGTCCCACATGCTCTAAGGTCGTCAATAGATCCACAAAAACAAAACTTAGGACCCCATGTTGATTGTTTGGTAGGTTGTGTTTCCAATGCCTTCATGGGTCAACTAGATGTACAGTTGGGTCAAATGAACATTTCATCACACCCACCAGTTGCTACACCCACCACTCAAATTGTTCAATTTCCCACTCAAACCTCCAAGGTGAATTCAGTGCAGTTCACACAATTGAAGAATCCTCAACAACTTGGAGGCAAGAAGAAAAACAAAAATAATAATAATATAAAGAGCGATGGAATTCTCAAACCCAAGACAATCCCGGTGGAGGAACTAAGGAGAATAAAAAGAATAGGTTCCCCTACAATATTTGTGGGGAATACCATCCAACTCATCAATCTCCAAACATGGATGAAATTTATTGGTAATTGTTGGCTTTTAATTGCTTCCTTTTACTGTCTGATTTATTGACCTAGGGCTCATGTCTTTTGGGTTTCTGACAAAGCCTCTAAAACTATCAACCCTCCTGGTAAACCAGAAGGCAACACAGTGTACAGAGTGCACTGTGCAGTCTCACCCGAGATAGCTTTAATTGGGTGGTTGTTTATAGCCTAGGATTGAGTATGGGATAGGGGATTGTTAATACAAGCCATCTACTACGAATTATGACTGCAATCTACTAGTACTCATGGGGTTGCATCTATCCTTCATGGTTTAGTTCCCCGAACAACAAAATCATATTCCATAGCAATTCATTAACTCATTCATTAATCATAACAATTAATTGTTGAAAGAAAATAAAGATATACATGTATTCATTACATTACACAGATATTGCCCTGGTTCACCCCCTCTTGGGCTACATCCACAATGATTTGGCTCTTGTCTCTTTTATTATGGTAGTTATGCATCTCCAACGCCGCGCGCTTACAATTCCCTCTGATGGGTAAGATCTGTATGAGGCAAACTAGATCGCACCAGGCTCCTCAACCTGCGATCTAATCCTCAGATCTTCCTCCTCCTCTCCTCTGTTCTTAGCTTACCAACTTACAACATTGGTCCATAACCATATTAGATAACACATCAAATCGTACATAGCTATGCTAGAGCATTACAAAAACTGATCTAATACAAAAGCGAATCAACCTTTTTATGATACCTGTGTATCTCTATTTATATATATCGAGATTTTCAACCATTTTACAATGTATTACCAAAACCCTAACCCTACCGACGTTAAGTCTTCCTCCCATGCATGCATGTTGTTCTTCCTCCAGCTGTTGTTTTCCTTGTGCACGCTTTCTTGCATGCGCACATTTTGTGTTACCTTCCAGCTGTTACTTCCATTTTTGCACGCTTTCTTTCCCACGATCATCCTCCTTTCCACTTCGGCTTGGTGCCACCAGGCCCCCAACACTAGCATGTGACTTGTCCCAAGTCACCTAGTCCTTCCGAGCTTCTTTGATCTCCTTGGTGATCGTCTGGAGCTTTTACTTGAGCTTTGCTGCTTTTGTCAGTGCCTGCACGGTCTTTTCCTTGATGGTTTCTACTACCTAAACTGCCACTTCATCGCTCAACAATCCTGCACATTTGGTATGGGTCTGTGCTATCTGTGTTTTAGCTCCTTCTGCCTGTGCGAGTATTTCTGCTACCCGTTCTTGTAATGGCTCTATTTGAGCCTGATGCTCTTGTTTCTGTGTTTGTGCAGTGATAAGTTCTGCCTGCATCTTCTTTATCTCCTGTGTCCCTTTGACTCGTTCTGGGATTGGCATGGTATTCTACCTCTGTTTGAGTTCTTGGATTGTTGCATTGATCCTTTCCTCTTCCTTGTCCTAGTGTTGGAGCTATGGATCCTCCTCCAACCTTGTCCAAAGTTGTGTTGCTTTATCGAGCAATTCAGCTACTGTGCTAACCTGATGTTCCATATCCTGCAGTTGCGCTATTTCTTCCTTCTTCCTTCACTCCTTCACTACTGATGGAGTGGTTGGTGTGAGTTGTTCGCGGAGATTCTCAATCACCTTCTGATATTGATCAATTGCCTACGTAATCTGGTCAATCTTCCCTGCTACCGAGAGTTCATTCCCTTGCGTGGTTCTTGGGATTTTCTCAAAAACTCCTGCCACTCTTCGTTCTAGCTCATTCCTGCGTTCTTTTTCCTCCTGAGTTTCGAGCTTGGCCTGCTCAAAGACTTTTTCCAGCACCTCATGCTTCTTTGTTGCATGTTGTAGCTCGACTAAGTTTTTATGTGCACGAGACTGTACCTCGTGGTCGACACTAACCTGCAATTTGTGTAGTTCCCTTGATGGCATTCATGTCAAGACCAATCGGATGTGGTCCAAATCCTTCAGGGGTGTCTGCCCCATGATTTCATCCATGCACAACATGCTAGGTTTGATGTAAATCTTGCGTTTGTGTGTGGCATGGAGTGGACTAGGTCTCGTTCTTCTACCTCCACTCTTTCTTTGGCCTATATTTTCGGTGGCTCTGTGCCTCTGTTGCTTCTTGTTATCTATGCTTCCCCGAATTTCTTGAGGAAATGTCCCATTTATGCCAGCTCTTTTTGCAGTTTATCCTTGTGATGCGCTGCATGATCGAAATCTTCTGCTAAGAAATCCTAGACCATTATGGAGATCATTTCCCCATCATCCTCTATGATCATATAGTCTGGCGCTGCTCGTTGCACCTATGATTTCTTGTGCGCACCTCCTTCCTACACGGCTGGTCTCTTATTTCCCCCTGGTTCCTGTGTGATGGGGTTTGGGGTAGTCTCCCTCACTCCCTTAGCTTGTTTTAGTTGTCCGTTGGTCGGATGTGCAGTTTCATTCTTCCCCTTTTGGGTCCCTGTCTTCTTGGACCCTTCGTCTACCTGAGTCGGCTTGACTTGGCCCATTCGTGGTTTCTTAGGCACTTGGATTTTTAGAGGCTGTGTTTCCGCTTGTTCTACCTCTCCTTTTGTTGTTGTTTCTGGTACTTCTCGGGTAATGGTTGGGATCCTTCATTCATCAGGCCATTCGCTGATGACCATGTCGATATCACCCTCTATGATGCAGTAGCACATTTGTGGCCACTATTTATCTGGGTCCTGCCTTGGTTGTATTCACATTGTTTGTCTTGTGGCCTGGAAATTGGCGATGTCCACATATCGCGCGATAGCCTCTAGTGTTATTCTCCATGATCGGATGATAGCTTCATGTATGTCCCATAGGTATGCTTAGAATATGACCCCGTTATCCCTCTTATGCCTGGCCTATGGCCCGGATATCAGTAAGAGGTATCTCGCTCCCAATGGTTGTGGTCTGGTACAAAATATCACATACCCTGGTTCTCACCATCCCATGAAGGCTATTAGGGTAATCATCCACGAGTAATGAAACTTTGTGCCTAGGTCATGCACATCCTTACAGTCCTCTTGAAACAATTTCAATAGATATGGCACCCAGATCACAGAGGTGCCTTCTGCGCACTGAGCTGCAACTGCAATGACTCCTGCTGGTACTTCCTCTTTGCAAAAATTTCAGAGCAATTTGCAAGCTAAGATCTTTGCACCTAGTTGTGTAGCTACATTATTGATTCATTTGATTATGATGCCCCTCGTCCCTCTGGCGGTGCCATATTTCTTCTTCATTTCTTCTGCCAATTCTTTCTCCTTGGATTTGTCGTCCAGAATCAACGTGGGATCCATACCCTGGGTTGGTAACCCTGTGATTTGTGAGATAAGCTCAACAATTATGGGGACGGGTTTGTCCAGCCATATGTCCCCTCCATGTGTGACTGCTAAGAACTTCTTGATGCATGTTGTCGCGTACTGGCCTCTGCCAAAATGTGGTAACTTCAACAAACCTAAGATTTATATTCTATCCAGCCCAGCGGCCCACTGGTGTGGCTAGCTAATCGTTTCTCCAAGTTAGTTTACGGTTATGGTCTGCATGAAACCCTCTGTGCAAGTTTCGAGAACTTGGTTTCATATGATACGTCATGGTCAGAATACTTGAGCTTCCTGACATGACCCAGTAGCTCCGGTTCTACCTGTACTCCAGCTGGTATGTGTGGTAGAATAATTTCTGCTGTAGGTTTCTTACGGGGTGAGCTCAGTATCTAAATTTTGTCTTCCTTCTACGGTGGCTAGTTCGAAGTTCCAACAACTTTCGGTTGTTCCCCCATCATCCATTCTGGCCAAGTTGAGGCATTGGCAGTGATCTCCTTTGTTGGTTGTCTTGAGATGGTCGTTTGCGACTCTACTGGTTGCGCTGGTGCTTCCATATTTTGTGTCGTTTTGTTAACCTCTAGGGATGCTTCGGTTCTTTTTGGCTACACTTCCTGTTGGGTTTCCACTTCCTTGTTCTAAGGCGCCTGCGTCGCTGCTGGCGTATCCAATTTAATGGCCTCTGCTTGTGGCTGCTGAATTTCTTCCAGTATCGGTGTAGATTTCATCGGTATCCTCTTAGGGGATGGGATTTTGTTGATGTCCACAATCTTTGGTTGTTGTTGTCCATTCTCTTCTAGCGGTCCTCGTGACCACATTTGTACCCTGGTTGGTCTGGCTATCTAACTTGCTTCTGCGGGCTTCGGTGGTGTCATAGTGGTTACTATCGAAGGTTTTCTAGGTTCGAATAATTTATGGGAGTTATGTGGTCTCGCTCTGGTCGTTCTGGCTACAATTGTTCTCACTCTATTTTCCTTTCACGAATAGACCAGTCGCTCCCATGCTCGTGTGTTGTATGGGTTGGTCACAAAGATTTTCGAGGACGCTTCCTCCATTATGTGTTTAATGCATCATAACTATGGGTTCAATGCATCTGCGGCGGGTTCGTACTTGCCATTACGTTTTCTTTGCCATCTCTTTTTGGCGTGTTTAATGTGATGTCCCATCGGTCCTTGCCGTGCTTTAATTCCTCTTAGTTCTGTCTTGTCATACTGCCTTTGCCGAATTTCTATTTCCTGCTTATTTTCCCACTGTATGTAACCATTGTACATGATTTTGCCAAATTTGTGTTTCAAACGTTATGTGGCCTTTCTCTCTCCGGCGTGCTGCGCGCTTTTTAGTCTTGTTTCCTTTTTGTTCTCTTTTTTATTTTAAAAATTTCTCTTTTTTTTTTTTTACTACGCGGTGGGTGGTTGACTATCCTTGTACAGCTTCAGTTGGCTCCCGTTGATCATTCCTCTGAGGTCTGCGCCTACTAAATCTCTTAACTGTATAGCTCCTCCGTCTGTTACAAATTTTACCTCGTAAGGTCCTAACCAATGCATTTTGAGCTTCCCCGGGTGTTGAAATGACTTACTGTCATAGAGAAATACTAGATCTCCTTCCTTAAATGTTTTCTTTTTGATGTGTCGATCATTTCAAGCTTTGTCTCTTTCTTTCTGCACTTGTTTATGGAATCCTACCAGGATTCAGTCTTTCTCCATTGACAATAACTGATTCAGTGTTTCTTGTATTGCACCTTGCTCTGTCATCTGTGTGATAGCTGCTACGCGTAAGTTGGGTACTAAAAATTCTAATGGCACTATTGCTTCTTGGCCATAGACTAGCTTGAATGGTGTGTGCCTTGTCAACTTTTTGCATGTGGTCCTATACACCCATAATACTGCTGGTACTTTGAGGTCATAGACATCTTTGTTAACATTACAGATCTTTGTTAGTGCATTCTCCAAAATTTTATTGAAGGCTTCTACTGTGCCATTTTCCTGTGGGTGATATGGTGTGCTCTTTTGGTGATGAACTTCAAACTCTTCAGTCAGTGTGCGGATGGTGTTGTTTATGAATTTTGTGCCTTGGTCGCTCAACAAAACTCTTGGCCACCCAAATCTAGTGATGACTTGTTCAGACAAGAAGTGTGCAGTTGTCTCTACGCTACAATCTTTTACTGGTGAAACTTCCACCCATCTTGTTATGTATATTGTCATGGTGATAATGTATATTGCCCCTATTATTTCGGATGGTGGGTTAATTGGTCCCACAAAGTCGATTGCCCATTTGTCAAATGCCTGTAATGTTACTTGTGGCTGTAGTGGCATCTCGTCCCTTCTGTTGGGTACATCGCATCCCTGACAGTATTCTTTTGAGTCCATGTGAATTGTTGGCCACCATAGTCCTGCGCGGTATCTTTTCCTACATAATTCCCTCTCGCGATTCCCTTGTGGACTTATGATAAAATTCTTGGTCGTTCATTCTCTAATACGTACCTTCGCAAGATGTTGTCTACGCCCATTTTGTATAGGTGTCCTACGATCAGTTGATAGTCGGTTGCACGGACTACCAGGTTCTTCTTCTGCACGGTGGTATATTCACACGGCGTAATACTTGTGCTTAAGTACTGGATGATCTATGTGAATTAGTCATCAACAATCTGTACCGAGAATAACTGTGCATCTAGAAAGGTGTCTTCTAGATTTGTAGGTTCTTCTCCATTTTTGACCCTGGATAGGTGGTCAGGTCCTGCATTCAGTTTCCATGGTTTAACTATTACTTCAAAATCAAATTCTTGAAATAGCAGTAACCATCGACAAATTCTCCCCCCCAACACTGGCTTGTTGACTAGGTATTTGAGGGCTGAGTGATTTTCAAACATCTTAAAGTGTTTTCCCAATAGGTAGTGTCTGAACTTCTGTAGTGCATAGATCATAGCT
The DNA here is from genome assembly GCA_009831015.1 of Picea engelmannii. Classification (NCBI taxonomy): domain Eukaryota; kingdom Viridiplantae; phylum Streptophyta; class Pinopsida; order Pinales; family Pinaceae; genus Picea; species Picea engelmannii. The sequence continues at coordinate 67,735 of ML828932.1, forward strand.
AGGCCTTCTATTTCCATTGTGTTATAATTATGTTCCGAGTCTGATAGCTTTCTGCTTGTGAATGCTATCGGATGATCCAAGTCTCCTGCTCCTGGCTACGCTAAGATAGCTTCCAGAGCTATCGCTGATGCATCTACATGCACATGGAATATCTTTTCCCAGTCTGGAAATAATAATATCGGTGTGGAAACCATCCTTTCCTTCAGGGTATCAAGACTGTGTTGACACTCGTTCCATTGATATTTTTTATCCTTCTTTAACAATTTTTCCATTGGGGTTGTGATCTGCGCATATCCTTTGATGAAATTTCTGTAGTAGCCTGTGTGCCCTAAGATTGCTCTTAGTTGTCAGACTGTTTTTGGTGTTGGTAAGTTAACAATGACGAAGATCTTGGCTGGATCAACTAACAAGCCTTGTTTGCATACTATATGTCCCAATAGTATCCCAAACGTTGTTCCAAATATGAATTTCTTGATGTTCAGTGATATTTGGCATTGTCTACATATTTCTAGCATTAGTCGTAGCACTTCCACATGGTTTTTCAATAGATTGTAAACTATCTAGTCATCCAAGTATACTTTGAGGAACTGATGGATGAATTCCTTAAATGCTGCAATGACTACTCTGGAAAATATTGTGGGTGCATTCTTCAGTCCAAATGGCATGTCTGTGTACTGATAAGACCCCCATTCCGTCGCAAACGCAGTCTTGTATCTGTCCTCCTGTGCTATCTTAATATGATGGTAGCCTGAGAATCCATCAGTGAATGAGTAAGCTTCATGTCCCCCCACATTCTCTAACACTTCATCCATGAATGGTGTAGGGAATGGGTCGTGTAGCCATGCATCATTCAAATTCCTCAAGTCGACGCATATCCTAATCCCTCTTTCTTGTTTCTTGTCCTGTACTACCATCGGGCTTATCCATTCCGATTCCTCAACTAGTTCGATGATGTCGGCTTTGAGCATCCAATCAATATCATCTTTAACTTTATGTTTATATATGGGTTTCAATCTATAGGTTTGTTGTCTTATAGGTCTCTCTTTTCAGTTCTAAGTGGTATCTTCATATCCCCCAGTTCTCTTGCTATATCTTTCATATCTGTAACTGTTGTGGGAAAAAGGTCGCTATATTCGCACAACAATTCTGTTATGCTTTCTACTGTTTGCTCATCCCAATAGTCTCCAATGCTGTCCATTTTGGGTTGTTCATCTATCCCGATGTTAACTTTCTTTACCTTGATTGGCACGACAATGAATTCTGATTCTATGGGTGGTCCTTCCACATCTCTTTCGCCTTCTACTTCTTTGATCTAAATGTCGCGTGGGTCATCTTTATCTGGTGCTTCCTCCTGTACATGATAACATGACAATAGCTCCTTGACTGTCTGTTTATTCCAATGTTTCTCTTCTATGATAAATTCTATTTCCGGTTCTTCAATGAATATTACTCCTCTGATTCGTTTGAGAGCTGTGTCTATGTTGGGGTTCTCATGCTCGAATGAGAAAGTGATTGTGAAGTTTTGTTGCATTGTCCTCCAAGTTGTAGTTCCTTTGCATAATTCTTGGTTTGTGTACCAGTTCGCTGGTATGCCCTCTAAAGTATGTATGAAGTGATGAGGCCATTCCTCTAGTGGTGTCATTTTCCACAGCGTTTTTCACTTCGCCAAGTGTTCCATTGGTGTCTCTTTTCCTTGGTATTTCTGTTGTTTGTTGTATTCTTGTTCTGCGTCGAACCATATGCGTAGTAGTCGTTTACATTGATACCAGTCTATAATGGTCTCTTTATGCGCACCCCACCATCTTTCAGGTGTGGCCTTGAGTGTTAAGTCAAGTGATAACAGTCCCTGATTTTCTAATACTTCGTCTTCGTATTGTGTCAAGAATGTTTCCAAATCATTTAGTCCGTGGAAACTAGGTGGTTCTCTGATTTTTGTGCCTACCCATCTTACTGCGCGGTCTATTATTGCACATCTTCGCGTGGATACTTCGTGTAGTCTCTACTGCCAATTTTCCAACCCGGTGTCTGAGTCTGTTGTGCATGAAGTAATGCTCCACCAACTGAGTACTCCATTTGTAGTTGGGTTTATGTAATCCTCATCGCGTGCAGTTGTTCTGTACAACTGTCCGATCTCCTCTAAGTCCAGGAAAGTGGGTTCTATGAACCTCTCCCCTTCCAATGGATCTAGTGGTGCTATGACCCTGTATTCTTCGGATTCAAATGTCATTTTCCTATTTTTCAAATTGATTATGGTCTGGTTGTCAAATGACCAATCCAGACCAAGCAGTGCCGGGTAAGGTGTTGTGTCATCCACTATTTCAATGACTTCGAATTCTACTTTAGTGCGCACTCCATCAAGATCTACTGTCACTCCTTTCAGTCTACCTATTGGTAGGACTCTATGTTGGTTTTCTAGTTTTAATTGGACATTTGAGTATCCCAGTGTTGGCTCTCCCATGCATTGCCAAGTCTTATTCGGTAGCACATTCACTTCATATCCTAGGTCTAGTATAATGTCTCCCATGTTGAAATCTTCAATGTTATCATTTAGTCTAAATTCCCTACTTATTCTTCTTTTGGTGTGTAGGTGATTGACAATTTTTGGTTCTATTTTTTCTTCCATCTCGCTGCTACATTTCTCTAGTATGTTTTGCAATATTTTCACAGATGAAGGATCACTTAATACTCTCACGCATGATTGTAAAAATCCTTTGATTGTACTTACTTGTCCCTTGGGCTGCATTCCCTTGGTATGATCCAATAATGGCAGCATCTCATATTCTGGGGCTTCCTTGAATGGTTGCGCAGTTGAAGTCGATGTGTGTCCTCCTTCTAAAATTATTGTCTGCCTTCCTTAAAAGTCTCCTTTTCTTTTGGTGCGTCGAACTGCTTTCTTGGTTCGGTGTTCTTCTTTACCCATTGGTTGTGTGTTGGTTCCTGTCGAACTATGTCATTTCCTGTTTTCATTCCTCCATGAGTGACTATATTGATGTTTCGTATGTCATCCCTAGCTTTGACTGAAATCCACTGGACATTCTGATTGTTCTGGTTCCTCTTTTCCTGAATCTTTACTAGTAGTGTCGGACATTCCTCTGTATCGTGGTCCAATGTGCGACAATACATACAAGTTGTTGATGGAAGTGGAAATTTTCGTGCATAATGTCCCGGTTGCTGACAATTGTGACATGTGACGGGTCCTCTACTGCGTCTGAAACCTCCTCTGGCTCGTCCTCCTCCTCTGTAGCTTGCTTGGTCACCTCTTGGCGCGTTATACTTTGGTGCCTAATTATATTGTGCAGTATTGTACTAGGGTTGTGTCGAGTTGTACTATGGTTTCACATTGTTGTATGGTTGTTGCGCACTATTGTATGGAGCTGGGGCTTGATTGAACTGTGGCACTACTTGCCCAGTCATCATTTCAACATGTACCCTATATGCATATGATGTTCTTTCCTGTATCGGCTCCATAGTTATGAAATATTTATCGTCGTGGCCTACTGACTTACAAAAGGTGCAATATGAATTCTTCAGATCTGTTTGGTATTTTTGCATCATCATACAGTGATAAGGGTCGTGACCTGATTTCTTGCATATTTTTCACCATAATCCTCCCTGCAGTAGCAGATTTGACATACCTATTTCCATATACTACACGAATGTTGGGAATTCATTCTTGTGGTGTCCTTCCATCATGCATGTGGTGCACCAAACGACTTCTCGTTTGTCCTTATTTTTATTCCGGTTTAGTTGAAATGTTAGATTCTTCAAATCCTCCTTCAATTCCTCAATAGCTGGGTCCGTCTGTTGGTATTGGTTCTCTTCCAGTTGCAAGGCTGCCTACAGATCCTCTGCCTGTGTCTGAAATTTTTGTTGTCATAAGGGATATTTTAAGTGTGGGAGTAGTGAGTTGACAAACAGGTGTCGATGTTGCATCTCGGTCATAAGGTATTTTACTTTTCCCTTTAGTCGCTTGAATCTTTGGTCGATCTCCCATACTGACTCTCCTGGTTTATGTCTTATCTCGATCATCTCATTCGTTTACTGATCCTTTGAGCTCGGCTTCTGGAACTCATTAATCAGTAGATTCTTAATGTCCACCAGTGTCCTTGTCGTCCCAGGGGCACTGTTTGTGTCTAGACTCATGTACCAGTCTAGTGCACAGTCTCTTAGCGTAATCACTAGCTACGCAAGTTTTGTATCTTCATCAGTGATCTCTTTTGCCTTCCAGATCTTTGCACAAATGAACAAATTCTTCTTCGGGTCTTCTGCTGCTTCTCCTTGAAATTCTAGTAATCTGATAGTGGGATCGTGTCCTACCATTCTGAAAACTGAACTACTTCCTCCTTCGCGTAGTGTAGATACTTGACTAGTGCTGTTGGAGATGGCTCCTCCAGTTGTTGCTCCTAGTGTAGATGTACTTATTGTTGTTGGACTTCCTCCGAACTTCGGTTGTCTAAACGGTGGTGTTCTCTTTGGTGTATTAGTCGCACATGGGTTTGTGGGTTCCACACTGACATTAATATGGATAGGATGGATACCTTATCCTCCTATTCTTGGGCCTCTCATCTTCCTCTCATACGTTGCACACAGGATTTCCTTAATCTCCTCCATAGCCTGGATATCCTCTACCTCTTCCTCATCGCTCACCAAGCCTTCCCTCATGGATATTTCTCTCTTCTTGGTATTCACCTTATATTGGTAGGGTACTCCGCTACACGTCGTTCCTGATGACGCAAAGATCCACTTGAGTTGGTCACCATCCATCATGACTGGGTCCAAGGGTTCCTCCTCCTTCTTTCCTTTCTCCTCACCTCCTTCCATTTATCCTTTCTCTATCAATGTTTCCCCCCTTCCCCCATGCAAGAAGGGAAGATTAGCTGTCTGATTCCATTTTCATTATGCCTTTGTTATATAGCAGTATCTTAATAGAAGTATATAGGGATTGAATGTACCTTCCTCAAGTTTCACGTAGAAAGTCTTGCTCTGTTGCACTGTATGACTTCGTTGTGTCAACTACAAATTTGGTTATGAAACCTGCCACAATATTGTCAAGCCAAAAGTCTACTTCGCGGGTGAATTTGTTGTTCACCTGATGTAACTGCTCAATCTATACCTGGGTCCAATCTAGCTGTCAAATCCGGTTTGTCGCATGGTTATCCTTCAACCTTAGTATCCACTCCTGTAGTAGATGCAGAAAATAACATAAAAGACTTCATGTAAATCTGTAAATATGTATTTATCCAGATATTTGCGAGGTGTGAGTCTATGGTTTCTATTGTCTTTATGGGAAAACTCTAGCTATTTGGTTCTCAACCAACTTTTGATTTCTGCTTTCGTGGGGTTCCAAGGTCTCAACATTCCCTTCTAATGGCTCATTGGTCTTCTTGTTTCGCTCGTTCTTTTCTCGTTCAATCTATCTCGTCTACTCAGTGCTCTCTTGTTCCTTTTAACACGACAAAAAAACCATTTGTTAGATTTTAACTGCTTCCTTTTACTGTATGAATTATTGACCCAGGGTTCATGCCTTTCGGTTTTCCAACAAAGCCTCTAAAACTATCATCCCTCCTGGTAAACCAGAAGGCAACACAGTGTATGGAGTTCACTGCGCAGTCTCACCCAAGATAGCTTTAATTGGGTGGTTGTAAGACTCAGGTGTTTACAACCTAGGATTGAGTATGGGATAGGGGATTGTTAGTACGAGTTATGACTACAATCTACTAGTACTCACGGGGTTGCATCTATCCTTCATGGTTTAGTTCCCTGAACAACATAATTTTATTCCATAACATTGCATTAACTCATTCATTAATCATAACAATTATTTGTTGAAAGAAAATAAAGATATACATGCATTCATCACATTACACAGATATTACCATGGTTCACCCCCTCCTGGGCTACGTCCACAAAGATTTGGCTCTTGGCTCTTTTATTATGGTAGTTTTGCATCTTCAGTGTTGTGCACTTACAATTCCCTCTGATGGGTAAGATCTATATGAGGCAAACTAGATCGCACTAGGCTCCTCAGCCTGCGATCTAATCCTCAGATCTTCCTCCTCTCCTCTGTTCTTAGCTCACCAGCTTACAACATTGGTCCATAACCATATTACATAACGCATCAACTCGTACATAGCTATGCTAGAGCATTACAAAAGATGAACTAATACAAAATCAAATCAACCTCTTTATGATACCTGTGTATCTTTATTTATATATATCGGGCGCTTCAACAATTTTACAATGTATTACCAAAACCCTAACCCTATCGATGTTAGGTCTTCCTCCCATGCACGTGTGTTGTTCTTCATCCAGTTGTCGTTTTCCTTGTGAACGCTTTCTTCCATGCGAGTGTGTTGTGTTACCTTCCAGTTGTTACTTCTGTTTCTGCACGCTTTCTTTCCCACGATCATCTTCTTTTCCACTTCGACCTGGTGCCAACAATAATTTTCCCAATAGAGGGATCCCTAGTAGCCTATTGTTTTGACCCATCCATTTCCTCCCTAGCCACAAAAAAAAGTTGCTTCAAACCCTATCCCTCTGCAAGGGTGCATGGTAGGTACCCCTTAGTTTGAGGGGTCATCCTCAAATGGTTAAGTTTCCAAGAGTGACCAAATAGTCTCCTTGCAAACTCGTGCTTGCAACTATGAAACTCTTGAGGTTGGTCTTGCAAATTGGGATTTAATGCCCTCTTTCCATCCGGGTGTCCCTCTTTAGATAGAGAATCCATCATTTGAGATAATGATTCACCCACCAAAGGGTGCTCATTGGTGAATGACACATGATCTTAAGGCACAAGTCTCCCACAACTACAACATTGTGGAAGACTTGGCCTAGGCACCATGTGCCATGTCTTCCCTCGAAGTCCTCCAAATATTCCCCACACAAAATAAGGAATTGTTGTCAGCTATAGGCAGGGTTCACCCCGTAGAGTCCAATTTGATTGTGTTTGATCTGGACCAAGGTTGTCATAGGCTCTCCCACCAAATTGCTTTCCAAATACAAGTAACAGTAAGTGGGAAAATGATCTATCACATAATTGTCAATGAAGGTGCCTCTACTTGCATCATGTCCATTTCATGTTGGAAAGATATTGACTCTCCAAACCTTGGTCCATATAAAACCATGTTAAATTCCTTTGATGGACACATGTTCAATGCTCATGGTATCATCACCGCATTTCCCATTGAGTTAGGTGGTAAGACCATATTCATCGAAGTGGAGGTGGTCAATGCCCCTCTTGAGTACAACTTACTACTTGGGTGCACTTGGTTTTGTGAGATAATGATTGTCATATTGTCATTGATTTGGGTCCTTTTCTTCCCTCACCAAGGAAATATCGTCACCATTTACAAGCTTGCATTTTTCACACTAAATATTAGGACCAGTGTGGGTTCTATTGTACCATTTGTCGATGACTCCAAGAGTGCATATATGAGCATTGGTGCAGGGATGTTCAAATAATCCTCCTTGATGGGTACATTTACCCTTCCCCCACCAAATCCTTCTTCCAATTTTTCTCCTTTTAACATGATCTATTCTCTTACTAGTGGATCCCTCAAATCTTTTGATCCTTGGGTGGCACCTCATCCTAGAGGAAGTAGAATCTTACGAAGCTAGCATGCCATTCATAGTAGTTGAGATTGCCTCATCGATGATCACTTCGGTGCCAACTAACACTAGTAAAAAAATCCATCCTAATATGGAATATGATTAGCCTAATCCACCTAAAAAGGATTTTGACTCTCCACATTCACATGACTTCCTAGATATTGAGTTTCCATCAAAAGAGGCCATCCCAGAAGTCGTGTCTTTGTTTGATAAGACAAATGAATATTTGATGCATCAATCATCTCTTCTTCCTAATTCAGAACCAATGAGGGTTAACACAATGAGTTTTGATCCAGAATCGAGGGCATCCAATGAAATTCCCAGTCTTGACTATTTTATATCGCGGATATCTTTTTCAGAACTTACCATTAAATCTTCTACTCCCAATCACACCGAAAAATAATGTTTCATGCCTCATTTATGTCTTGATGGGCATAATCAAGGAGTTGTTATAGCTCATAAAACTACTCGTAATGAGTATCTTCATATGCGGACATTTGATACTATGTGGCATGGCCTCGACATGGTGTGCCACATGATGTCGACAATGGCCCATGAGTTCATCGATGATGATTGAGATCCTTGGCTTGGGCCTAGCAATTGGATCTACTTTGGTAAAGTGTTAGGATGTGTAATGCCTTGTATATAGGTGTGTGGTGTTAGTGATTTTTCTTTTTCATATATCATGTCCAAAACATCCAAAAACATTTGTTTTTTTTAAGATTTCACTACGCATTTTAACCTCGAGTCTAGTATTTATGGTTGTGTTTTAGAAGACTAAGTGATATTTTGTTTGCCATTTTCTATGGTGACATCCACTGAACCATTAGGTACATTTTATAACTGGAATATAGGGATTTATTTTTTACTGCATGATCATTTTCGATTATTAATCGTCCATTCTTCCATCACAAAGCCTTAGGTTCGACCCCATCAGGTTGTGACATTAGCCACTTTGTTTTTGCAAGTTGTAACTTGTTTGATAGTGCCTACCTTCATGGGTGCCCTAGTTAGCACTCTGGATTCCATTTGGTGTCCATGCCACAATTTATTGTAGGCCTAGGATCCTTCCTTTAGACCCGCCATGACTCAAAGTTGAGCCTCATTCCTCTTTGTTCATCTCTATTTTGGCCATATCACGAGGGGGTTCCCATCAATTTTATGTTACTTTACCGTTGCATATGCATTTACTTCTTATGTCTTGCTACCTACTATTGTGATACTATGTGATTTGATCTCGCTTACCACCATTGCAATCACACTTGACCTCTTTCCTTTTTCATTAACTTACTTATGTTTAGTGACCCTGTACCCATGGGGAGAACCACTGCTATGAATGTACCTAACTTTATAGTACCATGATACATTCGTTTTGACTAGGTTGGTTCCTCGCACTTGGAACATATATGCATATTGTTATTCCACTCTTTCTCCCTAGACGAGCTAACTTTTAACTCTTTTTCATGCTCATTAAACTATGAAAAAGACACCTGCCAAGCTTATTTTTAACTATTTTTGGTGCTCGTTAAACAATGAAAAGGACACCTAACGAGTATAATTTTACCTTTTTTCGGACTTGTAAAACTATCCGAAAAATACACCATCAAGAACACTTTTATCTCTCTTTTGTACTTGTAAAACCATGAAGGAGACACTAAAAAAAAAGAGTGAGGGTTAATTTTTACCATTGATTTGTATTTAAAAAAATGGAAGCGGTTAGTCATGTCATGGGTTAGAACCAGCACGCAGAAATTGGAATTGCATATTAAAAGTGCAAAGAATGTTTGCACTATGATTGTTAAAAGTTTCTAAGAGAAATATTGGGAATTTGTTGGAAATTTTGGTGAAATTTGAGTTCAGGGATTAAAAATCCCCAATTTTAACCTCTAAATGAGTATTTTTCAACTCGTGATTGGTCCAATTTGGGATTTGTAGGATCTCCATGGAGAAATTGGGTGAAATTGAGAAAAATCCCCAATTTTGGAAGTGAAATTCAATAAGAATATGACGTGGAAGTGTCAAATTTCAGGTGTAGAGGTCAAATTGACGTGCACTAGGCCGAAAAATTTGGCCATAGAAAGCTTAATTTCATAGTTTCATGGTGGCCATGGCGGAAATTTTGAAATTATGCATTTTGAAAAAAATGGGAAATTTTGGAGATTTGGGTAATGTTTTGTGAAGGCCACATGATGAGTGACGTGGCAGTGACATGGAATGCCACGATGGCAGGTTGGTGGCACAGTGGAAATAGGTCACATGGTAGAATGTCATAGTGGCGGGGCGACCAATGGAGTGGTGAGCCAATACCATAAGCGGTATCACATCGTTCACAAAGCAGTTTTTCCAAAGGTCTTCATCGATGCAAAACTAGTGAAAACGTGCCACGTATCAAGGTGGTTTTGTGGTGTCGCATTACAGAGGGGGTGTTAACCCTCGAGCATGTTGGTGATGTGAAAATGATAATTTTTTTTTATCTTCCCTTATCATCTCTGTCGTATGTTCGGGAAATGCAAGTTCACACATCGCATAGTGGAGGGGGTGTTAACCCTCGAGCATGTTGGTGATGTGAAATGGATCATCTGTCATTGATCTTCCCTAATCATATCCGTCGTTCAATTGGAGAATGGAAGTTCGTGCGCTGAGGAAAAGGGTATGGGATGGGACCCGCCCATCCCCGCAGCCAATGGAAGGGTGGTAGGTGGAGGCTTGATAGAAACGGTGGGACCCTTGTCCCATTCGAGGTTATATGTGTGCCAGGAAGGAAGTTGATATAGGTGGGTCCATAAATAAAATTATTATTATTTTATTAATTATAAGGGTCAATGCAAATGTAAAAGAGAGAAAGGAAAAGAAGAGGGAAGATAAGGAGGAAGATGATTAAGGATGATGGGGAAGGGCCAAGGTAGCCAAGGGGTTGATGTGGCATCACTTCAAGGTTCCATGTGGACCTAGAATGCCGAATCAATAATTTTGTTAGCATTAATTTGTCAAATTGTCAGGAAATTTATAATGCTTTTGTTGGTCTTAAACTTACGAGGCAATTTTGAGGCCCTAAGCGATGTTTTTAGGCATTCAAAAGTCACGAGAACAGGGTGTAGCAAGATGCACCCTATCTTTCTTGCTCAAATAAAAGAGCTTGAGGAGATCTTTCCAACGCGTTATTTTGAGCACAAAACAGAGCTCGTATGAGAAAGTTACAGCCTAAATAATTCAAGGTATAATTTGGATACTATTTTACTTCCATAGGGCATAACTTATTGCTTCAAAGTCATTTTGGGGCATAATAGTAGTCTATGGAAAGATCATGGACCATAGAATCCTATAACAATATAGGGTTGAAAATGGGAAATAGTCAAAACTTATAAAGACCATAACTTTCTGCTCATACCTGAGAATTGGGAAAATGAATAGTCAATGGAAAGGTTTTTAGGAGGAGAATCCATATACCAACCCAAAAAATTGATATTAGTAGTAAATTTTACATTCAAGTCAGAAGAAGATGAATAATGGCATTAAAGAACATAAAATTTATGCATTATTTTCCAGAACTGTGTGTATATATTTTTATCTAACATAAAATTGTTTGCATGTACATTTTGTTAGAGAATTTGGAGGTAAAAGAAGTACGTTTGGTTCCTATATGATAAATACAATCATGGAGGATTCCCAAGGGTCCTACAGTCATGAACAGACCAGAGGGAAACCAATGTTCCAAAATATTGGAAATGATAAGATGAAAGGAAAGAGGGATCAAAGGAAAAAAGGTTTTAAGCCACCCTTTTTGAAGAACAACTCACAAGCAAATTAGCAAGGAAAATCAACCCAAAATGATCACAAGACAAAAGATTCATTTGGGAAAAGGCCAAGGAAGAAATTTTTACAATGTTGGAGTTGTGAGGGAAATCACTTGTATAGGGACTTCCATCACAAAGGAGAAATAATGAGGTTTGTCCACAACATTCGGGAGGCTGAAACAATTGAAGACATGAGAGGAAGCATGCCAAGGATTTATGTAGCCTTGGACAACAAGCAAGTAAAGTATCAATCCTCGATGATTGAAGTGGAAGGTACGATTGATAACTATCACATAAAAATTTTAATTGAATCTGGAGATAACCATAGTTACATAAAATCTAACATTTTTGAAAGATTTCACTTACAAAGGAGTAAGCATAAGAAATATTGGTTAGTTTAGTTAGCCACATGGGCTAAGAGAAAGATCATTGAGTTGGTTAATGATTTCCCAATAAACATGAATGGAATTAGCACAAAGGTATATGTGAACATCATACCATTGGGTTCATATGATTGTCTAATTGGCATGGATTGGTTGGAAAAACACCATGTTTTCCTAGACTATTACAACAAGACAATAAATTGTCTTGATGAGGGAGGGAAACAAGGAAAGATTAAAGGATTTTGAGAGTTGTAGATATTATATAAATTTCATCCATGCCATTGAAAAAGAGTTTCATGAAGGGATGTCAAATTTTTGAAAACCATATGGAAGAGGTAGCTAAAGATAAAGTTGCAAGTATTGAAGATCATTTGGTCTTGAGGGATTTTGAAGATGTTTTTGTGGAAATCCCAGTATTTCCACCAAAGAGAGACATTTATTTCTCTATTGATTTGGTGCCAGGAGTCACCCTAATGTCTAAGAAACCTTACAGGATGGGCACACCAGAATTGAAATACTTGCATATGTAGCTTGAAGAGATGTTCAATAAGGGGTGTATATGCCCAAGTATGTCACCTTGGGAAGACCTAGTTATTTTTGAGAAAAATAAATATGGAACCTTAAGGTTGTGTATTTATTTCAAACAGCCGAATAAGGTCACTATAATCAACAAATATCCTTTTCCAAGGATTGATGATCTATTATATCAGTTGAAAGGTGAAATAATATTTTCCAATATTGACTTGAGATTAGGTTATCACCAACTGATGATAAAGGAACAAGACATCAAAAAGACAACATTCAAAACAATATATGGTCATTATGAATTTATGGTAGTGCCATTTGGGATATCAAATTCCCTGACTATTTTCATGTGCCTAATGAATGGAGTGTTCAGGGAATACCTGTACAAGTTTGTGGTATTGTTCCTGGATGATATACTCATCTACTAAAAGAAAAAAAGAGGAACATGAGCAACATTTAAGAATGGTGCTTCAAGTTTTAAGAGAGCATTAATTGTATTCCAAAAGAAAACACATCTTTTATCAAAATAATATTCACTAATTGGGGCATATTATTTCAACAGATGGGATAGTTGACCCTAAGAAAGAAGAGGCCATTAGAGGATGGCCAACACCAAGAAATGTGACATAGGTAAAATAATTTATGGGTCTTGTTAGTTATTACCGAAGATTCATAAAAGGATTTTCAAATATTGCAAGCCCAATCACTTCTTTGCAAAAGAACAAAGTGAAATTTGAATGGACTTCCAAGTGTGCATAAAATTTTCAGCAGTTGAAAGATATTTTGACAAGTGCACCAATCTTTAAAAATATTTTGTGATGTGCATTGATGTGTGCATGGAAGTGCTTGGTGGAGTCCTCACTCAAAAATAGCATGTGGTATGCTATGAGTCTCAAAAATTAAAAGAGAATGAGAGGAATTATGCTACACATGACTTGGAATTAGAAACCATTGTACATGCACTAAAAATGTGGAGACATTACCTCATGGAGAGAAGATTTGAACTAAGGACAAACCACTGTGGTTTGAAACATTTGTTTGGACAACCAACATTAAATGACAGACAAACTAGATGGCTTGAATTCCTTAATGAATATGACTTTGAAATTAAACACATCAAAGACAAAGAAAATCAGGTGGTTGATGCACTCAACAAAACAACACATGAGATGCATGTGGAAACCATCAGTATGCACAACATAGATTTAAAAGACATATTTTTAGGGGCTGCAAATTCATATCAACAATATTTAAAAATAAAAGAAACATTATAGCAATAAATTTTACAACAAAAATTTAAATATTATGAGTTGCAAGAGGATGGAATACTCATGTAAAGAGGAAAAATATACGTGCCAAATTCGAATGAGCTAAAAAATGCAATATTGAAGGAAATGTGTAGTGTTCCATATGTTGGGCACCTAGGATATCAGAAGACAATTGCAGCTATAAGAAGTCAATACTTTTGGGTAGGAATGAAGAAAGAAGTGGCTCATTACATAGCCAAATTCCCGGATTGTCAAAATGTAAAGGTTGAACATAGACATCCAGTGGGGTTGTTACAACCATTTCCCATTCCTGAGTGGAAATGGGAAGTGGTTACAATTGATTTTATTACTAAGCTACCCAAAACAATGAAGCATCATTATTCCATCATGGTGGTGTTAGAAAAATTGACGAAGGCTACACATTTTATTCCTGTGAAGAATACACATAAGGCAACAAATATTACAAAGATCTATATGACAGAATTTTCTAGGTTACATGGAGTGCCTAAGGCAATAGTTTTAGACAAAGATCCAAAATTCACATCCAATTTTTGAAAAGTGTTGTTCAAAGGCTTGGGACAAATTTAAATCTTAGTACAATGTATCACCCAGAGTTAGATGAACAAACGTAGAGAACCAAAAAAATCATTAAAGACATGCTCACAATGTATGTGATGGACCAACCATCAAAGTGGGAAGACTACATCCACTTAGTAGAGTTTGATTACAATAATGGGTATCGAGCCTCATTAAAAATGTGCCCATTTGAAGCATTGTATGGCATGAAGTGTAACACACCAGTGAGTTGGGATAACCCAGCAAATGGAGCCGTCATTGGGCCATATTTGTTGAAGGAAATGGAAGAGAAGATGACAAGAGTCAGGAAGAATTTATAGGCTGCCCAGAATAGGAAAAAACGTTATGCAGACAAGAACATAGTTTTTAGATATTTTAAAGTGGGAGAACATGTTTTTTTGAAAGTGGAAGTGAAGAGAAGTTCGCTAAGATTGGGTTGTTGCCCAAAGTTGACAACAATATACTATGGGCCTTTTGAAATATTAGAGAAGATATGGCCAATTGAATACATGATAGCATTGCATGCATCCATAAGAGTTCAAAATGTATTTCATGTGTCATTATTAAATAAATATGTTCTTGAACCTAATCACATAATTTATTGGACTGTGGTTCAGGTGGAACACAAAGGGGATTTATGGGTGGAACAAGTATGCATCATGAACCAAAAAGTTAAAGTGCTTAGGAAAAAATACATAGGGATGGTAAAGGTTCAATGGACCTACTATGGTATTGAATATGAAACATGGGAACATGAAGAAACTATGTGGGAGGAACACCGACAATTGTTTGTCAATTTTGAAGAAAATAGAAACTAAAAATGAAAGACTCCATTTTTGGACATCTACAGTTCCGGATCCACATCTCATAATTCTTGGTCACTTGTGCTAACATCCTTGATAAAATAAAGGTACAACCTGATGGACTGAGAGTAGTGAAGGGAACACATTCGTTGGGACAACAAGTTGAGAGAAACATGAGATAATGGTTGGAATTGCTATTGGAGTTGTGAAATTGCAGAAATTTTATTTTCTAAGTATTGTAATGTAAACTTGTATATGTTTCCAACATGGTGTTGTGCACCAAGGATGGTGTACAATTGTAGGGGAGGGGGGGTGTAACATCCCCGCTATAATCCCCAGTTTAATTAATGCATAATGTAGATATGGCCAACTGATGTAATATGCAAAATGTATTTTATGAATTTTGATAAATAAAATGTGATGCCAGATATTGTGGGATATGGACAAAGATGGGGGTTGATTTTTCCACAAGAGAAGGCAGTGTCTAAGAGGGGTCCAAGGGGGAAATGATTTATGGGTATTAATTCAGCCCACTTTCCTGAATTTTATTATCATTGGGGATACATTATATTTCTATTTGAGTGTATATGAGACGAATCATTAAACTCATGTAAGAGGGTGGGTATGAGAGTCACATCCCATAGTTATTGGGGAGAATAGGGTTGAAGTATAATCAACATTGGGCAGAGTGAGTAGTCAATTGTCCTTGGAAAATAAAGGAAATTTGTATGGGGAGAAGAGGTAGTTTTTCACATTCAGTTTCTGCATGAACAAGAAGAAAAGGGAAAGAAACAAGAGCATAGGAGCTAGATCAAGAAGGTTGGAAAAGTTCTGGATCATGCTAGAGCATTTTGGAGTTGAAGGATGAAGAGTGAACTCCCGTGGGAGTTGCACTGTAATAGAAAGTGTTTGCCATTATTTCCTAGTAGTTTTCCCAACAGTGAGTTCCCAATAGAGATATTCTTGGTTACTTGTGCCAAAGAGACCTTGATAAATGAATGGGACACCCGATGGAATGATAATAGTGAAGGATTACATTCCTTGGGTTGGGAAGGTCAATAGGAAGAGAGCTAGAGGAATTTTGTGATAGTTTTAGGAGAATACTAGTGGGTTTTGGAATATTGAGTTGTGAGTGGACTATGAGAGGCACTCTTCTTTTGTGGATTCCTAACCCCATATCAGGGGTGACTTGATATTGAGATATAGAACAACAAGTCTATGTTTGGGTGGAACGTCCTTCCCAAGTAGCTGGTTGAACAAACATTTTAACAAGATAAGTGTTTATCTATTTTCTTAGTTTCTTATGAGTTTTATAGTTGTGCTTTTACCTTATGTATGAGAATGGTTTTATGTGTTGTTGTAGATAATTTTATTAGCTGACTTCATGTTCATTTAGAATGTTGTAGATGCATTTAATTATGGGTATCTAAAAATGGTTAAATTTGTATATAATTCATAGGTGGTAAGCTATAGGAAGTTAATTAGTAGTTTTTTTTTTGAATTTATGTGTATTTTCCACAAGTAATGTTCCTCGATTAATATGGAGGAAATTACACCTTGGGTTTAGGGCCACCTTAGTCATTCATGCTACCCATCCCAAGTTGCAATGGATAATATCACTAATCTATCGGTACTTTCAAGACTATGGGGGAATTCTCATTAGTGCTCAATGTCTTCCTAATGTATACTACTACATAGATCCATATTGTATTTTATTATGGCTATGATCTATTTTTTGGAGCATAATCCTAACTTACATTAGTTTATACCTAGATTAGAATCTTAAATCTTGGTTAATACATTCATTTACAATTTATTTCACCTAATTTGGCCACATAGAGAAGAAGGGCGCCTCATCCCTAGATTTTAGGGAAAACTGCTAATTTTAGATCAAGACTCAACTCTTGGTTCTTGATTTTCTTGATTTATCCTTGATTTATTCCAACTCCCCCATGCAAAACTAATCTATTATTGGGGAATTCACAACTCCTCTTTGAGTGAGAGGTTTATTCCTTAATTAATGATTTTCGTTGTTACTATTATTAATAACTACTATTTCGGGTCAATTAAGTGAGTTGGAACTGCTTCTCTTGTCAGTTACGTGAGATTAAGTGAGCTAATGCACATCACTTAACTCTTGTGGAAATTAATGAGTGTGTGACATGTATATTTAGTGGTCTAGGTATAACTATGTGGTCTCCCTTAACTTATGGCACCTATTTTAGCTATTTCTAGCTTTTTTTTTACTAGAATTTCTATGTTGGAAATTCTATATATTCACCTCCTCTCTTCTTTTTGAGGATGGTTGCTCATGTATATTCATTTTTTATTAATATAATTCTCTGATTTATGGAGCAAAAACTTTTTCTCATCTCTTGAATATCAGCAAATTGTTTGTGTTCAATTTAACTAGAATTCTAGATCTATCGAGGTTTTTGCAGGAATTCTACATGGTATCAGAGCTAGATTGAATCTAGTGGATTGTACACGGTTTTATTTGCAGGTATAGATCATTAGGAGGAGAAACAAGCAGAAATGGATCATCTCTCTCAGCCCACAAAACTCATTCTAAATCCTTTCAATTACTTCGAATGGAAGATAGAGATCTCTCTGCTCCTCCGAAGCAAAGGGCTTTACCGCGTAACAATGGGAATGGAGAAAGAACCAACTGCTGCAGCAGAGAAGATAAAGTATTTCAATAAATTAGATGAAGAAATTGGGATGATATTCTTATCAATTTCCAGAGATATCCTCTTTCATGTTAGTGGAGCCACTACTCCCGATGTGTTCTGGACCACATTGGAAGGACTATTTGGCAAGCAGGATGCAATGAGAGTGCATCAACTGGAGAATGAACTCATATCCCTAAGTCTAATTCATTTCAGCAACCTGAAATAATTCTTCACCAAGTTCAAATCCCTCCTCATTGAACTTAATGCATGTGGAGTCACGAAAGGGGAAGAACAACTCATCCTTTCAATTCTCTCGAAACTAGGCCCTGAATATTCCGTATTTGTGTCGTCTTTTCAAGCATCTAAATTGACTCAGGAAAAATGGAAAATGACTCCATTAAATGATTTGATTGCAGCATTGACTCAATATAAATCTAATTTAGTACAAATGGGTGCCATCAAGTGTTCCAAGAACCAATCACTTGTGGCTACTGATGCTCTAAAGAGCAGTGGAAAAGACAAGGAAAAAGGAATGGGTAAATTTCTTGAATCAAAGAAGGAGAGATTCACACAATCTTCATAGAACTCTTTTGAGCCTAAGGGTAAGAAGAAGAAGAAGGAAAGAACACTTTGAAGCTACTATTCAAAAGGTTTTCATCCCGAAGAAAATTGCATGAGGAAGACTATCGATGAGATGGCTAAGCAATTGCAGCAGCACAATCTCACGATGCCCGAAAATGCAAAGAAGAAAGATGATTACAGAACGGGAGGGAGAGCATGAGATGGTCATGATTTAATGGATGTCACATCCACTCCATCATCTTGGATCCTTGATTCAGGTGCATCGAACCATATGGATGCATCAAAAGATGAATTTTCCTCCATCGAAGAAAGCACTAGATCCCCAATTCACTTGGGAAATACCACACCCGCAAAGGTGTGCGGAGAAGGAATTGTTGATCTTGAAGGGGGATGCTTCAAAAATGTGCTTCATGTACCCTCGTTGTCTGCAAATCTTCTCTCGATATATCATATCAATCATTCCATCTCTGGAAGGAAGGTGGAGTTCACTCTGGACTCCGCAGTGATTACCGACATTTCCACAGGCTCACATCTTGCACATGGAATTGCAGATCACGGTTCTCGTTTGTATTTCTTCTCCCACTTTGTTCCTAAATATATTAGCACTGTATTTATGTAACAATCTAATGATATCAGCAGGTTATGGCATGAAATATTTGGCCATCTAAACTATAAGTACTTGCATCAACTCAGCAAGGAAAACATGGTAGAAAGATTGCCAACTATTAAATTCACAAGCGGTGTATGTCAAGGATGCATTCTTGGCAAGCATCCAGAGAAAAAGTTTGACAAAGGGAAGGCACATAGAGCTTATTAAACTCTTGGGATGATTCAAAATGACATTACGGGCCCATTCCCACAGCCTTCAATCAGTATACAACTACAACACACAGTTCCATATACACCACAGCAGAACGGTGTTGCGGAGAGGAAAAACCGGTCCTTAAAAGAGATGGAAAATTGTATGCTACAGTCGAAATCATTAGCTCCCAAGCTATGGGCTGAAGCTATAAATTGTGCAGCATACATTCAGAGCCAATTTCCTCACAAATCACTCAAAGGCACCACTCCTTTTGAATGTTGGACTGGTAAGAAACCGAAAGTATCGCACTTTCATATTTTTGGTTCACGAGCATGGGCTCACATTCCGACAGATAAGAGGAAGGATTTGGAGCCTCAAAGTGTTGAATGCATATTTTTTGGATATATTTATGGTGTCAAAGGATATATATTGCTGGACTCTCACACTGAAAATTTCATTCTAGCTCGAAGTGTGAAGTTTGAAGAAGAATCACTGCATGATTTTTCAGAAGACCCTGCCGAGGAACCGCTTGTTGTCACTGATGAGGAGGAGTCAGAAAATTCTTCGAGCACTTCATAACAGCCATCAGAGAAGCCTTTGAGGTATGATACATAGGATTAGGAGCAGGTCATGGCTTCTCCAACTCAGTTGCCAACTTGGGCAGAGAAAACCATGCAAGATGCAGGTGAACTAGTCGGTGATCATGCAGATACAAGAAGGACTAGATCACAGTTTTTTGGGGCTCCTCAAGCCCTGGCTTCCATAGAACCCTTGCTGCCCATACATTGCTATATTTCACTTGGTTCAGATCCAAATTCACACTCTGAGGTTGCATACATCTTCACCAAGTCCTTCACTGAAAATAAATTTTCAGAACTGAGAGTTATGCTTTGAGTGGTGGAGACAACTGAGTAGGTCACTTTTGGCCACTCAACATTTTTTTCCTCTTTTTTTTGGGGGGGGCGGGGGGGTTCCCATGAGGTTTTCCCTCTTTCCTCTTTTCATGAGGAATTCTTTTATGTAATGAGTACCTAAAATGGCCAAGTTGTCGGGACTCAATTTTTTGTCATCACAGTTAGGCTTAAGGGGGGGTGTTGGAGCATAATCCTAACTTACATTAGTTTATACCTAGATTAGAATCCTAAATATTGGTTATTACATTCATTTACACTTTATTTCACCTAATTTGGCCACATAGAGAAGAAGGGCGCCTCATCCCGATATTTTAGGGAAAACTGCTAATTTTAGATCAAGACTCAACTCCCGGTTCTTGATTTATTCTTGATTTATCCTTGATTTATTCCAACTCCCCCATGAAAAACTCATCTATTATTGGGGAATGCGCACCTCCTCTTTGAGTGAGAGATTTATTCTTTAATTAATGATTTTTGTTGTTACTATTATTAGTAACTACTATTTCGGGTCAGTTAAGTGAGTTGGAACTGCTTCTCTTGTCAATTAAGTGAGCTTAAGTGATCTAATGCGCATCACTTAACTCTTTTGGACATTAATGAGTGTGTGACATGTATCTTTAGTGGTATAGGTCGAATTATGTCGTCTCCCTTAGCTTATGACACCTATTTTAGCTATTTCTAGCTTTTTTTGACTAGAATTTCTATGTTGGAAATTCTATATATTCACCTCCTCTCTTCTTTTTGAGGATGGTTGCTCATGTATATTCATTTTTTATTAATATAATTCTCTGATTTATGGAGCAAAAAAATTTTCTCATCTCTTGAATATCAGCAAATTGTTTGTGTTCAATTTAACTAGAATTCTAGATCTATCGGGGTTTCTGCAATAATTCTACACTATTTGATAACATGGATCCATTGTGTACTTTTTCGTGGCCATTGTCTTGCATTTCATTACATGGATTTGTAGTGTAATGTGTTGGAGGCCATGCTTTGTCTCTCTTCCAAGCATGAGTATGCCTACCTCAGGGATGATCTATATATTCTTTATCTCTAACTACAGGTACACCTTGGTTTCTAATGTCTTAGTAGCTCCCTCCCTTACACTACCTCACGTGCACCATTATTATTGCAATGTGTTTTGGCCATATTTTCCTCTTCCAAACGCACACATTAGGGGGCATCTATTACAACCTTATTTTCCACCATAAGAACACATGAAGGACCCATTGGTGCTTTCTTGTTGAGACACACTCTTCTTCCTTTGGAGTTCACTGATTTTGAGGGAGGTCATGCTCTAAGTTAGAACTAGAGTGCGACCAGTTGCGAGCTACATCACTGGAAGCATGTGATCGGTCATTGGCTGCACTACTAACAACCGATGACCACCCTTGTATCCTTATAGAAATGGTGAGTTACAAGTGTTAAAAAAAATAGAGAAA
>ML828933.1:19083-35278 GCA_009831015.1 Picea engelmannii
TTAGAGGTAAAATATACTGCACCGATCCCAATTCATTGTGATAACACAAGTGCCATTAGTGTGTCTAAAAATCCTGTCCTCCACTCCAAGAAAAAACATATTCCCATAAAATATCATTTTCTGAGAGAGCAGGTCACCAATCATATTGTTCAGGTCCATTACATTCCCACTACAGAACAAATTTCAGACATCTTTTCTAAGCCACTCGCCAAGACACCGTTTGAATATCTCAGACAGAAGCTGGGTGTCATTTCGTTTCATACCTAAAAGAGTCCATCCTGTTAGGGGGAGATTTGTATTGTTTGATTATCTAATGCCTCCTAAATTTACTGCAATAGCTCAGGGGGAGCATGTCTCTTCTTTGACATCGATGTCAAAGGGGGAGAAAAGAATTCGGGTGCCTTAGTTGCCATCAATGCCAAAGGGGGAGATTGTTGGCAAATGTTTAATAGATAGAGTATGCTTGTCATTGATGGCAAGTACAATAGTGAAGATGGCAGGATCAGAATATGCATCGATGGACAAACAGGAACAACGTAAGCTCAAGAGGAATTAGTGCAGAGTCAAACTTCTTCCAAGTAAGAAGAATGTGTAAACTTGGAGGAGAAGCATCGCTGATTGTTGGATCCCATCCAAAATTCCCCACAGCATGAGGGCCATCAGATCTGAATAAAAACAAGAAAAAACGGATTTGGTGTTAAAGGTCGCGAGGTGCGAGGACGCGAGGCGGCGAGAAGATCAGGACTGTCCATCTGGGAAGGACGCGTGGCAGAGATCGGAGAGATCTCGTGAACTCGGGTGTTCGCAAGGTGAAAGCCCGAATATTGGGTGTTCAAAGTCGCAAGGCGCAAGGACACGAGGCGGCGAAGTGGCGAGAAGATCAGGACCGTCCATCTGGGAAGGACGCGTGGCAGAGATCAGAGAGATCTCGCGAACTCGGGGGGGTTCGCAGGATAAAGGCCCAAGTATTGGGTGTTCAAAGTCGCGAGGTGCGAGGACGCGAGGCGACGAAGTGGCGAGAGATTTATAGTCGTCCATCTAGGGGGACAGGTGGTGAGAGATCGAGATATCTCGCGAACTCAGGAGTTCGTAGGTTGAGAGTCCAAGCATTGGGTACTCCAAGTCGCGAGGTCGCGAGGTAGCGAGAGAAGGCCGTTGGATTCGGATCACAGGAGGACCGTTGGATCTGCGCGGGGGGTCACACGTGGCGAGAGATCGTCATCTCGCTGACTAGAAATTCAAAGGAATAGCGAGATGCGAGATCACAATTTAATCAAGGACCATTGGATCAAGAGGACGCGTGGTGAAATATCAGAGCACCATAAAGCTCCATCTCAGAGTTTCGCCTATCGCGACTTGGAGTGACGAAAATCTCCATCTTAGGATCAGCGAGATGCGATATCACGAAATGATCCTGACCGTCAATACATCAAAAGATATGGACCGTTGATCTGAGCTCCATCTATGAGTCTCGCCTATCGCGACTTGGAGTGACGAGAAAATCCAGCGAAGAAACATCGAGATGCGAGATCACGATAAGATCCTGACCGTCAATACACCAAAAGATGTGGACCGTTGATCTGAGCTCCATCTCACAGTCTCGCTTATTGCAACTTGGAGTAACAGAAATCTCCAACAAAGGAACAATGAGTTACGAGATCCCGATGATATCAGGACCGTTGATTCACCAAGATCATGAACCGTTGACCAGGGTCGATGAAGATCAAGAGTTCGACTGTCTCAGAGAAGACGAAGAGTCTTAAACTGCCAGAGAGACTGAGGAATCTCAGTATAACATACAGTGATGTTGGACACGTGGGGCGGACCACCAGAGAAGCTGAAGAGTCACGATGATAATCAGACAGAGCACTCGAGAGGTGGAGGATAACGGTGCAGAGTCAGCATGCAGAGGCATTGTGAACACTGCATGCACAAGGTGCACAGAAGCTATAAATACACGGTACAGAGAAGAGATGGGGTTGATGTTGTTGTTCGAGTGGTGGTGTTTTTTGATGTGGAAAATGATTCATGTGCGAAGAAGGAAGATTGTGCAGGAGATGAATTGATCTGAAGAGGAACTGTGCAGTGAATGGACATGGCGCACAGAGGATAAATCGCAAAAGAATAGACAGCGGAAGTGAGATGTGTCGAAAGGCAGTGTGGAAGAAAGAGCAACGAGATACAACGGAACAGTGATAAGTCGGGTAAGCCATTGTTGAACATTATATCACTGTAGTAAGTTTCAGATTCAAAGAGTTATATTTCAGAGTGGTTGGGAGGTGCTAGGGAGGACCGTTGTCCTCAGAGGTTCAAGTGGGTGCTTGAACACAAGGAGTTGGTGCTTCCTTCTAGTTGGTGCTAGAGAAACCAGGGAGTTGGTGCTTCCTTCTAGTTGGTGCTAGAGAAAACAGAGAGTTGGTGCTCTCAGCAAGTTGCAGCTTGCAAAACAGAGGTTGTAGCCTCATTATGAGTTGGTGCTCATATGTATGATAATGTAAAGAATGTAACTATTACTTATCATATAAAGAAAAAGAGGTTTTTACCCTGTATGGGTTTCCTCAAGAAATATCTGTCTTTGTGTTTCTCATATATGTGACTGATGCTAAATGTGCCATTGTTTATTTCCCTGCATTATTGTGATCATCATTTAGTGTTTCAGCAAAGAGTTTAAAAGAAGCATAATTGTTTAAGCTCAGGTACAACTGATTCACCCCCCCTCTCAGTTGTCCAACAACCATTTGGGCAGAAATTGAGACAAATAAATCCTATGCTACTGCCTATCATGGAGAAAGAGGTTAAATTTTTTTTGGATGCACATATTATCATTCGCTTGAGGTATTCTGAATGGGTAGCCAACCTGGTCCCAGTAAGAAATAAGAATGGAGAAATCAGACTTTGTGTCGATTTCAGGAACTTGAGAAAAATCTCTAAGAAAGACAATTACCCCTTGCCAAAGATGGATCACATATTACAAAGGGTGACAGGTGCATCTAGGATGTCCATGATTGATGGATTTTCTGTCTACAATCAGATCTCTGTCTTGCCTGAAGACAGAGAAAAGACAACATTCACTACTCCTTGGGGTACATTCATGTATGCTAAGATGCCCTTTGGATTGATGAACGCAGGGGAAACCTTCCAATGAGCTATGGACATTGCCTTCATTGGAGAAAAAGATAAATTTGTAGTCATCTATCTGGATGACATTACAGTTTTCTCTAGGTCTAATAAAGAACATTGTTACCATCTGAGAAAGGTCTTCCTGAAATGAAGAAAATTTGGTCTCTCCTTAAATCCTAAAAAGTCATTGTTTTCCATGAAGGAGGGAAAGTTACTGGGGCACATAGTATCAGCTGAGGGGGTAAGGATTGATCCCAGTAGGGTGGAAACCATTCAAACCTTGTCACTCCCTATATCCAATAAAGAATTTCAGTCTTTCTTGGGGAAAATTTATTTTCTGAGAAGGTTTGTTTCTAATTTTGTTGAACTGGTAAAGCATATTACAACCATGTTAAGGAAAGGGAATGAAATCAAATGGACTGCCGAATCTTGTAATTCTTTCGATCAAATAAAGAAGGCCTTGACTGAAGCACCCGTTCTCATCAGTCCTGAATACTCCAAGGATTTTCTGATCTTTTCCTTTGCTTCATTTGACACAGTAGTAGCTTTTTTATTGCAGAAAAATGCTGAAGCGTTAAAGCAACCTATTGCCTTTTTTAGCAGGGCGTTGAGAGATGCTGAGATAAAATACGACATCATGGAGAAGCAGGCCTATGCTTTAGTTAAATCCATCAAGGCTTTCAGAGTCTATGTTCTTCATACAAAATTCATTGCATTTGTCCCTTCAACTTTAGTGAAGGAGATCCTCATTCAGCCTGACATAGACGGAAGAAGGAGCAAGTGGATTGCCAAAATCCTTGAATTTGATCTAGAAATAAAACCCACCAAATTGGTTAAATGCCAAGGTTTAGCTAGGCTGCTGGATGAATCTAATTGTAAATCTTTGGGGGTTAATTTCATCAACACTTTCTCAAAAAATCAACAAGCTGATTTATTTGATAAAGATTCTCAAGTCAACCCTACATTGGCAGGATGTTCTTGGTACAAGAACATTATATTTTTTCTACAAAAGTTGTGACCCCCTGATGATATGGACAAGAACAAGGTAAGGGATTTAAAGCTCAAATCAATTAGATATTGTCTTATTGATCAAGTCTTGTATTGGAAAGACCCTATGGAAGTTCTTTTGAGATGTTTAGATCCACAGGAGGCCCAAAAGATTATGTCTAATTTTCATGACAGTTTATGTGGGGGACATCACTTCTGGAGAACCACAGGCTATAAGATTCTCAGGTCTAGTTATTTATGGCATAGTATATTCACTGATGTCTATGCAAATATCAGAGCTTGTGTTAAGTGTAAAAAATTCTCTGGAAAACAACAACTCAAGTCTTTGCCATTGAAGACTGTGGTAGCTTCAAGACCCTTTCAGCAGTGGGGCCTAGATTTTATTGGGGAAATTCATCCTGCTTCAAGTGGTCAACACAGGTGGATCTTGACGACTGCCGATTAATTTACCAAGTGGATAGAAGCCATCCCCACAAGGAGTGTTTCCCAAAAGGTAATCATTGGTTTTCTTGAGGATATCATGGCAAGATTTGGTTGTCCGAACAAAATTGTCACTGACAATGATGCATCTTTCAAGGCTGAACCACTGATCCGGTTCTGTGAGCAATTTGGAATCACATTGATTCACTCTACTCCTTACTACCCCCAAGGGAATGGAATGGAAGAGTCCTCTAACAAAAGCCTTATAAATATCATCAAAATATTGTTAGAAGACAGTAAGAAAGCATGGGATTCAAAGCTCAAATTTTCTTTGTGGGCTGATAGAGTGACAACAAAGAAGTCTCTTGGTGTCTCTCCTTTTCAGCCTGTGTATGGAGTTGAGGTCATCTTTCCTTCTCAACTTTCCTTGCCTGTGGAAAAATTCTTCCAAGACTACCAAGGAGAGCCTGATGATATGATCAGAAGAATACCATAGTTGGTAGAAGTGCAACAGGCTAGAGAGAAGCTATTGGACAAAGCACATGACCATTAATAGAAGATCAAGCAGGCCTTTGACAGGAAGGTAAGAAAAGAGAATTTCCAGCTGGGAGATCTAATACTCAAATGGGATGCACCCAAGCAGGACAAAGGAAAACACGGTAAATTAGAAACCTTGTGGATTGGACCCTTCAAAATCTCTGAGATATTTCCACATAATACTTACAGGTTGCAGAATTTGGAGGACGCTGAAGTTTTTGGTGGCCCTGTAAATGAACATTTTCTGAAAAGGTTCTTTGCTTGATCCATGAATGTATTTTTCATGCCATTGTAAATATCATTTTCCTTTTATTTTAATAAGTGAATCTACAACCCAACACTAAGGCACTGAAACTACTGAAGTTCTTAGAGCCTCACAGGGAGGTCTCTATCCCCCATGGAGCCTAATGTTAGCACACATTTTTTATGGAAGGGTGTTTTTTCCCTTAGGAAATAACCCCTTGGTGAAAAAATGCAGAAGAGGGGTGATCGTGCGACCCACTTTATGTTTTTATCCTAAGTTTTTGGGTGATTTGATGGTTTGGCACGTTGTGCTAAGGAGCGTGCAGATCTAAGAGGATGAGCATGGTGTGATCGGATCTACGGTCCACAACCAATATTAGACCCTCCCGATCTTCTGCCTTTAACGGGGGCAGGGGGAGGGGGTCTGAGTTGGTGGTTTTATGGCATGGTCCCCACACTATCGTGTCACCTCCTCAGTAACTAGGACCCCCCTGCGCTTTACCACTTTCCATCTACCCCCCCTCTGAGCTAACCTCCTTACCGCCTTCCTATACTGCCCTCGCTCCCTCCGACACCTGTCCTCCACTCACATCACCCACATGCCTATCCCCTTTCCACTGTCACATCTCTCCCTCTCATCTACATACATGTGTCCCCCACTCATAATCCATGTCACCTCCATCATGCTATCGTTTCCCCCTTGACCAATCACACCCCCCTGCCTCTGCGTCCTTTCCCTTTACCACATCCACCGTGTCTGTACATTGCATCTCCCACATACCGACGTTCACGCATTCACAGTCACCACCAACCAAAACCTTCCACATGGCCACCATTCACCCGTTGTACCCTGCGAATTTGTGCCAAGATTTTCGCTGGCTCCCCGTTGTCAGCATCCATGTCCGCCTGCCAATGTTCCTTGTAAACGTTCAGTGAAGATCCAAGTGGTAGAGGTTCAATGTGCGACCAACACGTTTTCTAGGTGCTGAGTTGACTCAGGCCCCATCCTAATCCTGATGAGGACATTTAATGAAGTAGGGGGAGGTGGTTGAGACATCGTCTCCCCCCATAAATGGAAGGCTCAAAAAGGATTATCAAACTGTCTGAGATCCCGCCCGACATAGAACTGCATGCATAGTCTGACAGAGAAGGTTCAGACGTAAGAGCTCGTGTCTAACACAGGACTTCATGCTCAATCTGCAAAGAAGACTCTCAATGTAAAGCTTTGAAGGCAGTGGCTCGATCACTCCTCGGGTTGTTGTAGTCACTTCTGAGTATTAATATGTATTTTTGATATTTTTTTATGGTCGATGGTTGAGACAGGCTCCCGCATTGTAAATTTTTGATGAAGCATTGGTTCTCTGGTTATGTATTTTGATTTGAGACTTCTTGTTTAATGAAAGTTAGCTTTCTTCATCGTCTTATTTGGCTCTGATATTGAAGTGTCCATGATTGAAGGATTCACATGGATTGTTTTAACTGTATTTTGATGTATGTTTGATTACACTGCTATTATGATGTTCTTCAGTTTCCTGAAGCTTTGAATCCAAGAGGATCTTGTGCTCAAAGTTTTTCCTCCTTAGGATGCTGGAAGACCTGATGTCCACAGAAGACATCTACATTCTTCTCACCTATTCTTCCTCCTATTCACCTTTACTACAACTTACTAACCAAAGTTGATCAAGACCTCGACTTCTTGTGCATGATGGTCTAGTTTTCTGTGTTAAAACGATATTATCTTGAGTCTGCGCCCATTTGACCCCTTTAAAATTCATTCATTATGAAATATAAACTGATGGGTACTGGGCTTACCTTCAATGCAATATGAAGGTGACTTTTAGTGCTAACAACTTGAACAAGCTATCTCCAACCTTATTTCTTCTTTGAAATGGTTGGAGCTCTTAAGCTAAGGAAACCCTTGATCCAAAAAATCTCAATCCAACCCTTATAGACATGTGGACCAACCATCACCTACAAAACCATCATTGAGTTTCCACATCATCATCACCATGTCTATGGAGGTAGGTAGGTTCTTTGTATTTTTTAAAAATAATTTGTAAAATGCTTTTTCATTTACTTTTTTTAATGTTTTAATTTCGGGGTAATGTGCACATTCCTATTAAATTATACACTCACGCATCACTGTAATTCATTGGTTGATTCTCTGATGGAAAGAAATGGTTGTTGAACATTGAGATTAGTTGAAACTACAACACCCTCATTCAGTTGTATGGGAGCTGGTTGATTTCCTCACTACTTATAGCACCAAGAACTATAAATCTGAAGTGTAATTTATTAATTCCTGGAATTGTTACTGTGCCTCTACTTGTTGGGTTATACACATAGTTCCATTCTCCCTTTATCCCTTGAGTGGATCGTGGATATTATAATCGTAAGCCCAACATTTGAGGTCACCATTTGACGATGTTGTCACCATTTGACTTCTTCAAATTCCTATCACGACAACACTAGTTGTAAATTCTCTCCGAGTAGCTTGGATATTGAGTTTTCTTGATTTCCCAAATGAAGAGAATGCTTTCAATACATTCTCATGTACCTTTGCATATCTCTTAATTTTTCATGTTTTACTAATCTGTGTAAGATTTGAGCTTGTGTAATAATTATTTTTTCTCAAAAAATACCTTAGCTATGTTATACCAACATGTTCTCTTGTTGTCCAATTAAGACTTGAGCCCCTAAATACGTCATTTCTATTTGCAACCAAATTCTCTAAAAAGTTTCGTCCCTCTGAAAATCATTGGAACTTCCAAATATTCTTGAAACCTATGATGGGATAGGATCTTGTGGTAGATGGTTAGATTCCATCCTTGAATAGTCCAATCAATTTTGTACAAGTGTACATATAAAACATGTGTTAAAATAAAAAATAAAAATACCATGCTCCTACATCTTTCAAAGGAACACAACATTTCCTTTTCAACATGCATAGGAAATGAAACCAATATTTTTTGCGATATGTTACCTCTCAAGCTCACCCTATGCTTGGCCCGGGAAAAAGGCATTTCTCATTTACAAATTTATGGGTATTCTTTATTGGTTATACAATGGATGAATGAAGTCAAGTCAATTTGCAAAAAATGACTTTAGTTCCTCTATTCCAAGAAGTCAAGTGCAATATTTTTTATTTCACTCACATCACCTTTGAACATGTATATAGGAGCACAAACACAGAGGTAGATAGATTATCCAAAGTTGGACTAGCATTGGAAAAAGGAATCTAGAAAATCACGGAAGTTCTCCGAATCACTCATAATATTTTCATGAATGTTGGTTTTAAAATGATGTAACATAGTTTACTACTTTTACTCTATGTATCCTGAAGTCTTAATAGGTTTTAATGAACACCGATGAAGGTGGAATAAACTATGATATGTTCTTTTTGTTTTGTAAAAGGTTGCTTAAGAAAAAATCGGTCCTCTTTCTTTTATGAATTTCTGCACAGACCTTTTCATATCCATATGGAGACTAATGAATCAATCTTGTATAAGTTGGCTAAACATGCTACCTAGAATTGCTCATTAGCATCTACTTATGTAATTTTGTTATATATAATAAAATTACTAGATTTTTTTCCTTGGAAAAAAATACCATGTAAAATACAATCTCGAATATAAATCAAGATTATGAGTATACTATCCTTTTGACGAACATGGTTAAAAATTACTAATATTTCCCTCAATCAAATGGTCTAAAGACTACCAAGTAGCTTCACTAAAGTCTAGCCAATGGGTCAACCTTAACACTGATTAATGGTTTGGTATGTGCACTCACCAACAATGTCTATGTGACATCACCTATATTTTTTTGGTCGGTTTGGTTGTTCTTGCATGACATCACCTACATTTTCTGGTGGGTTTGGGTCTTCTTGCATGACATCACCTACATTTTTTGGTGGGGTTTGTTTCTTCCTGCATAGCATCACCACGTTCTTTCAATTCCACTCAACTTTTTCTTATTCTCTCCTTTTCCCTCTCTCACACTTTATCTTTGTTACGACATTTGTGATCATATTTTCTTGTTGTTTCTCCTTGTTCACCATCTCGATTCTTGAATTAACCACACTATATTTTCTTGTAATTTTTGCATAAAGTTTGTAAACTTAGAATTAAGCATGCAAGTAGATTTGATTTTACCCTTTTTTGTCTTTTTAACATAAATCATGCAAATTACATTGTTTCTTAACATATAGAACATCCTTGATCAAGGTCTAACTCTTGATACCTTGATAGAGAACTTGAGTTGAACCAATAAGGCCTTGATCAAGGGTTAAATTAACCCACTGAATGAGCATATTTGAAATTCCATCTTAAGCTCTTGATCTATGTTAAAATAAACCCTCAATTTAGGGTTTAAATGTTAAGAATCCTTCCTCCTTTCTAGAGGTGCAACTTATGGGGGGGAAAATCCCTACATCTCTTCCATGTCAAGTGGAAAAATTTATGCCAATAGATTCATCATTAGATCCTCCATCTAATGGCATGAATTTTTCCATTTTTATTTTTGATATTATATTTCTATTTTATTTTGTTCTAAACTTATCCATAATTTTTTTCCCTAGTTGTGAAGGAAGTGAGAGAAAAACTAGCAGCTAAAAATTACACAACTAAAGCATTAGATTTTCATTTTGGGATACCCATGGATGTTTACTCTTCAAAATGTATTTTTGTTTTTTTAGTATACGTAAACAAGTTAAAATAATTTATTACAAACAAAAAGGTGTATACAATCTAATCCTAGTATTAATTAATCAACTTCAAAAAATAATAGAATATACAATTTTAATTTTTTTTTTAAAATATGTGGGATATATTACATCCTGTGTAGATCATGCTTGCATATTTTTAATTGTTGAAAATTATACATTTAGCACTAAAATAGTTGTTTTGAACAAAAGTCACTTGCTAACATTTTCATAAATTTGCAAGGACAAACATATAAGTAAAAACAAATTTGAACATTAAATGACAATAACAGTTTTTGGAAAAAGTATTTAGAAAGATAACACAATTCCATACAAATTGCCTTTTTACCGCACAACAAAATTCACAATACATATATGAGTTTCAAGGGATTCAATTTTTTATATAAATGAAACAAAATTATTTCGTTAAAAAAAATTGCACCAAAGCTAGCAACACATTACATCCTTCTAACTCTACAATTTTCCACAAAAATTGAACATTGCTCATAACATACATCTAGAATCTTAGGAGTCTTAACTAAACAAGAATTCCATGTTAGCCTACATGTGGCCAATCTAACATATTTTCCCAAAATAAACGTGATTCAATAATACATACTAAGAATGACATAGATGGACACTTCCTTCTTCTTCTTCCCCCTCGTTTGATTAAATGGAGTTGGGACCTTCAATTTCCATAGAATCATGATGTTTGTGGAATGATTCATCTTCCTTTCGGGCTGTTTGGAATGATTTTTTTTTTAATCTTTGATTGTTGTAATCCATTGAAAGAGTTTCCACACATTGAGAAAGGAACAAATAATGAATTCTATTGCATTTTGATTCCAAAGAATCAATTCTATACTTATAGAGTAGCATAATACTCATAACATTGGCATTATGGGTGGATCAATTCTTCTCTAGTTCAATAATTTTTGTATATATTACCAACAAAGCGCTATTGTTAGTCTGAGTTATTTCCTCATGATGACGAAGAACTTGACAAAATTCTCTATTAGCTTCATTGTCCATAGCTAAAGAAACCTCAAAACCAAAATAATCATATACCAAAGAGAAACCTAGAATAGGTAAGGAAACTAGAGGATGGGGTCTATAGAGATGGGTTCAGAGGTGACAAGAGGCAGGTTGGGAAACCCCAAAGAAACAAGAATTAACCCATCCAAAAGGCACCCAAAATTTTCAAACTGTAACTTAATGCCATTCCAAAAATTCCAAATATTTTGATGATCCAAATCAGATCCGACAAGAACAATTGGCTATTGACACAGAATCTAATATGATCAACACGGACAATGTTTAAGGCTGTGGATGATGAAGGAGATCAACTTGTTGGCATGAAGGGCCGCATGCCATCATGATTGATGTCCATTTGTGTATGTAATGTATGTAAAGTCGGACATTATATTGTTGTACGTAAATAAATAATGAGAATTTCATGAGACATTTTCCACGTAGGAGAAAGTACAAACAAACAAAGAAAATAACAGAAACAAACTAGAGAGAAGTTGAAGTGTTGGGGACGCCTCACCTTCCAACTATCCTCCCAATTGACTCAATATTCTATATCATGTTTCCCCACAATGAGAAAGTGGTTCTTTGGCTATGAATGGTGTGAAGAGGCTACCTATATTCCACTAAGGAGCATAGAGATGAACTAGAGAGCATGCAAATTTCCCATCGCTGAATAATAAAGAGCCTGATTGAAAGCCAAAATAATGTTGGTTTTCCCATTTGGGTTTCCAGTTTAAATTTCGTTTTCATGTATGAATTTTGTTTGTGGATGCATCATCTATGAATGGTAATTGGCATGCAATGAAAATTAATGGTTATATGTGTATTGTTTAGAAACGATAAACATGTGCCCATGAGGCCGTAATCCATACCAACCTCTCTTTAACCATGCCCACACATCCATTCTAAATTTGGAAATCAATGACTCTCCTTCCTGAACCGTTTCTATTTACTTGGGGGTTGCTAATTACGTTTTAAGAGTTGTTGGGGATTTTCTCTCACTCCCGGAGTCAATTTCAATGCTAATCAATATCTGTACTTGGTCTATAGGTCATGTTGCACATTCTCAACATTGTTGGGGCATTTTTATTTTCTCACAAGTCATATATAGACCATACTTTACAATATGGTGTTGCTGAAACATTTATTATTCCCCCCAGACGTTTTTCTCTGCCATTGAATATTAAACTCACCCTCCACTTGCTTTTGCTTACTGAAATCGCCCCTAAATGTTTTTTGACATTGTTGGTTGCTCAAAATTTCCTTGCAAAGGTTTTCCCTCACTATTGGTTGATGAATTCACCCCTTAGATATTTTTTTAAACCGTTGGTTGACTCATTCCAACTGGGTTTTCTTTTGGTCATTTCCCCCCTTCCTTATTCGGTTGAAAAAAGTGTTTAGTTGACTATATCCACCCACTAATCGAACGAGTTTTCATTTGGTCGATTTGGTTCCCTTGGTCAACCATACTTTGGCGGACTCGACTTGGACGACTTGCTTTCATTTGAATCGACTTGGATGACTTGCCTTTCATCCAAATTGACTTGGACGACTTTCCTTTGATCCGACTCGACTTGGTTGACTTTCCTTTCATCTGAATTGACTTGGTCAACTTTCCTTTCATTCAGCTCAACTTCTTATTTGAATTCTGAATCGACTTTTGGGAAGTCAACATCTTTATCAATTGGTTGACTTGACTTTGGATGATAAATGGCATAGCTTGTTGGGTCACACTGGACATAGACCGACATTTGACTTGGCTTCATTGGTTGCTAAGATGGACCGTTTCCAAGACTAAGAGGGAGATGTGAATGGATGTTAAGTGAAAAGTTTGAATATGGAGATTGTTCAGATTTGAGAGTCGGTGATAATATTTCTGCATTGTGAGAACAAGAAATCCAACAACCAAATCCAGACCCATAATCAAGGAACAAAACTAGTAGATAGAGCCATGAGCCAAAGCCAGAGCCAGAGTTGTTTCTAGGATCCAAATTCAAAGCCACATTCTAGAGAAACAAATGGAAGGTACAATGATCTAGAATGATTTCCTTCAAGATTTTGGAGACCAAAATGACTCTCAGTGGGAGGTGTGATCCAAAATGGATCCCTTAGCCTGTTACCGACAACCTGCTTAAAATTTGTATAAATAAGAGGGCTTAGCCTCTCATTTGGTATCGGAGAAGTAGAGCATAAGTGAGAGTGTCTGTCTGTGTGTAAGTCTTGTGTCGAGCAGTGTGTATGCTCTTTTCTACTCTTGCCTTCGGGAACCTGAGTGAGCAAATCAAAAACACTGATCTCAAGTTGTAATGTGTCTTATGGCTGCAACTCTGTAAAATTGGTATCAGAGCCATAAGTGTTCAGTCTGTATTAGATAGTTTCTGCCTGAGCAACCAACCAACAGCCTGTCCTTAGTCCATATTCACGGACTCCTCTGATTTACCAGAGTGCCTGGACTTAAAGCACTGCTTTCCCGTGCAGAAATATCTATTGTTTGTTGTGTCAACAATAGATGCCTCCTGCATCTAAGTCTGTAAGATACATATATGCCTCTTGCATATTCATCTGTAATATCTGTGAGAGATAATATAAAGAAGTTGTGAAGTTTTGTTCTTTTGATTCGAGCCTCGCATTTGAAGACTCTGGTTACGTGACGTGCAAATTTCCAGACAGAAGACGTGTTTTACTCCAGGTGTGGTCGAAAAGATACGTAAGCAATTATTTAACAACATTTTGTTGCCTGTGATTGGCTTTTGCTGTGTGCCAGTATCATAGACGCATTAAAGTGGAATTTACCTTTTGTCTGTTTGCTTACCAGTAACACTCTAAGGATTTCTGTCAAAGTTTGCAGTAGAATTAAAATGGCTTCTCATTCTAGCTCCTCATCCAATCTCCTCTCACAATATTCTATGCAAGATATTAAAAGGATGACTGAGTATAAACCATCTAAGTGGTATAAGAATTTCTTAAGTCAGTCTAAGTCTAAACCTTTGTATAATGAAAAATTAGTCCATCAGGAATACGAGCCTGATCCCAACTGGGAAATGCCTAAAGTCCCAGCTGAGGATATTTATAAAATGTCTGTTTTTCAGTTTAAAGCAGCCACTCTCATCCGCTATTGCTCTGTAAATATTCCAATTTCACTTGGAGAGTCTAAGTATCAACTTCCATTGATACAACAGGAAGATATAAATTGGGGATTAGAACATGGTTTTGAGTATATCCACATTGGCCTTATCCAATTTGGTCTAAATGCTTT
This sequence comes from Picea engelmannii, assembly GCA_009831015.1. NCBI lineage: Eukaryota > Viridiplantae > Streptophyta > Pinopsida > Pinales > Pinaceae > Picea > Picea engelmannii. The sequence goes on from ML828933.1 coordinate 33,402, forward strand.
AGTTCGCCCAGGCCTTGACACTCATGCCTTGTTATGTATTATTGATTCCAGACATAATCAATTCAAAGGCGCTTTAATATCCAGATTCCAAGCACCCCTACATAATGGCCCTGTTTGGTCATCTGCCCTTCCTCGCTTTCAGGTCTCTCTCAGAGATCCTTATATAAATACTCTTCTCCAAGATTATCTCCGGTTGGTTGGTTTTGATATGGCTGAAGGATCTAAAGTTGCCCAGATCCATTCCACAATCTGTCTTCGATTTGTCACTTCTACTATGCCTGCCTTAAATCATAAACTCCAACAACGCGCCATCAATGAAAGCGTGCTGGTAGGACCAGGAAACGTAGCCCCTCTATCTCTCGGGTTCGCCCAACTGACAGAAATTGAAGAATGGTCTGCTGAATATGACCCTATTGCTACACAGATCCAACCCCCTATCATAAAAGAAATGGATGTGTTTACCAATGAAAAAGGCTAGCCAAGGTTAAGACTAGGCAAATCACACAGTCTGAAATATCCTAGTCTAGAAAGACAATTTTCTAATCTGTCCACATCTTCATCAGGACAACCCCCTGTCCTTCCTTCTCCTCTAAATTCTCCTCCAAGATCTTCTGTATATAAACCAGTTTTAGGACGATCCAAGTTAGATGATAATTATCTCTTGCACAGAGAAAAAGGATCAAAGAAATGCATTTACTGCAAAAGAACTGAATTTGATCCTAAGCATTTGAAAAATTTGAATGAAACATCTGCTCCTAGCCTGCCAAGGAATTTTGAGACTTACCAGCAAAAGTCTGAACATTTGGGACAACATTTTGACTGCAAATAATGTTCTGACCTTGCCATTCCCAGTATTAAAATTATGGATTATCCTTTGCCCAGAGCAAGCAAAGATAAAATATCGAAAATCCCTCAAAGAAGTTTGGGAACTGGCAATCATACGCCAAAATTTCAGAATAATTTAGTAGCAAATCTGGATTTCATTAAGTATAGAAGTGCTGATGAACCTCCTCCTCAGGAAATAGTCAGATTGCAAGATTACTCTAATTATCAGTCTGTTTGTCTAGCACAGAATATAGATGACCTTGCCCAAGATGTGCTAAAGACTAAAGGTCATATGAATGGTCTTCATTCAGATCTTGATACTATTACTCAAAATCAAGAAGATCTGAAACAACAGTTATCAACCATTCTAGAAAAGCTAGATATTATAGAAATAGCTGTTGAGAATCTGAAGAAGACACATGCAGATGAATCTCAACCATCTACTCCTGAGACACCTACCAATGATGCAACATTCTCTTTCTTTGGTTCATCTCCTTCCTCTTCCAGCAAGCAGATAATATTGAAAATATTTACTTTTTCTAACCCTAATATGAATAGAATTGTTGAAGTCTTCCACCTTGCCCAAACAAAGCTAGATCTGGTAAAATCTCAATGCCATGATCTTTCTGAAAAGATTCAGCAAGAAAAAGAAGACTCTGTCACTAACCAATTATCTCTGGTACAGTTAGATCCATCTCCTTTTCCTTCTTCATCCTTCATTAAGATGGTTGATGTCAAACCTGACACTGATCAACCTGAATCCAGTCGATCTCAGAATACAACTCCTACATGGGAACAGTGGTGTAATGCAAGATACACCAGTGCAAAGAAAGCCGCCATGGATATAGACGGTCAAAGACAAACATCTCTAAAACAAGGAGAAGTAGCTCCTGTGTCTAATGTTGACTGTAAAGAAAAAATTGAAATAGAAACAATGATCCAAGGATGGCATGCATGGGCTAAAACCTAGAAAATGACCTTTAAGGATAAAGTTTCTTGGAGTGACCTAGCTCTTAGGATCACTTGGGGATTTAGAGGAAATCTTCATTTCT
>ML828933.1:55212-67481 GCA_009831015.1 Picea engelmannii
AGGTCATCTATATTCTGGGCTAGACAAACAGACTGATAATTAGAGTAATTTTGCAGTCTGACTATTTCCTGAGGAGGAGGTTCATCAACACTTCTATACTTAATGAAATCCAGATCTGCTACTAAATTATTCTGAAATTTTGGCGTATGATTGCCAGTTCCCAAACTTCTTTGAGGGATTTTCGATCTTTTATATTTTCTTTCTCTGGGAAAAGGATAATCCATCATTTTAATACTAGGAATGGCAAGGTCAGAAAATTCTTTCCAATCAGAATGTTGTCCCAAATGTTCAGACTTTTGCTGGTAAGTCTCAAAATTCCTTGGCAGGCTAGGAGCAGATGTTTCATTCAAAATTTTCAAATGCTTAGGATCAAATTCAGTTATTTTGTAGTAAATGCATTTCTTTGATCCTTTTTCTCTGTGCAAGAGATAATGATCATCTAACTTGGATCGTCCTAAAACTGGTTTATATACAGAAGATCTTGGAGGAGAATTTACAGGAGAAGGAAGGACAGGGGGTTGTCCTGATGAAGATGTGGACAGATTAGAAAATTGTCTTTCTAGACTAGGATATTTCAGACTGTGTGATTTTCCTAGTCTTAACCTTGGCTGGCCTTTTTCATTGGTAAACACATCCATTTCTTTTATGATAGGGGGCTGGATCTGTGTAGCAATAGGGTCATATTCAACAGACCATTCTTCAATTTCTGTCAGTTGGGCGAACCCGAGAGATAGAGGGGCTACGTTGCCTGGTCCTACCACCACACTTTCATTGATGGCGCGTTGTTGGAGTTTAGGATTTAAGGCAGGCATAGTAGAAGTGACAAATCGAAGACAGATTGTGGAATGGATCTGGGCAACTTTAGATCCTTCAGCCATATCAAAACCAACCAACCAGAGATAAGCTTGGAGAAGAGTAAATATGAATGAGAGAGAGAGAGAGAGAGAGAGAGAGAGAGAGAGACAGAGAGAGAGAGAGAGTTAAATGAAATAAGAAAAATGAATAGGAGAGAAGGTTGAGGAATGGGAAGTGGAGGGTCATGGTTGTTGGTCTTTCCCTAACCCCCTTCTCTCCCTATTTCTCTCATGAATTTCACTCTCGATGGGTCTTTTGGCCAAGAGAGGAAGAGGATAGAAAGCCATGAAAGCATTGTACTAGAGATTGTTGAAATGAAGAGACTAATCCCCATTCGAAAATGGTTTTCCCATTTGGGTTTCCAGGGTAATTTAAATGTCTAGAAAATTAATTAATGGTCCATGGAGTAAGGGGTGGATCATACACAATGTTTACAAAGTTTGCGGCTTGTAAAACCTCACCTATGCAACAAATAGTCTTACGACGTGTGTAACACAACTAGTGGCCTTTGGGAGGAAGGATAATGCCCGAGTAGAGCTTAATGTCCTAAACACACACACACACACACACACACACACACACACACACACACACACACACAGATTCCAAATGTTGAATACAAGGGATCAAATTAGCAAGTAAGGAGAACAACTTTAATTGCTAGGACATTGATCCAATCATAGATGGATGACCTGAATTTCCTGGATGTTGGGTGTAACCAAACTACCCATCAAACAAGCAGTTGCAAGATTGACCTTAGATTATGGTTAAACAATGAACCAACATTGCACTCAGCCAATTCCAATGCTCAAGGATAGTTTAAACTAGAACTAAGAAAGTACACAACTATTAATCAACCATTGAGAATTAGATTTGATCTATGCATTCATACAAATGAATTTCACAACAACAAACATAGAAATCAATGAAAATGAACACATGTTTTACCTTGGAAACCCAAATGAGAAAACCTGCTTCAAATGGGGCTTAGTCTCTTCATTTCGACAATCTATGGTACAATGCTTTCATGGATTTCTATCCACTTCTTGTCTTTGCCAGAAGACCCATTGGGAGTGAAATTCATGAGAGAAATAGGGAGAGATATGGGTAAGGGAAAGACCAACAACCATGACCCTTCACTTTGTAAGTTTTAAACCTGTGAAGTAAAGCAATGCATATAGATTCTTAATCAAAACATAATTTAATCAATGGCTCATACACAGAGTACACAAAGATTTTATACCAGAAACCCTCAACCAGGAAAACCTTTCTTATATTCATTATATCAAATTTCACTATTCACTATACTATATATACAATGTTTTTAGGTATTCTGTAGATACCAAAACCTTAATCCCTAAAACCAGGATTATTTTTAGTAAACCGCAAAAATAGCAAAATCCATTAAAAATAACAAAAACCGCCCAAAAAAAATAATTTCGGGGCGCTGCCCCGAACCCCATCAGCCCCAAGCTACTGCCCGTTGCCGAACGTTGCGCGTAACCAGCGGGGGGGGGGGGGATACTTGGGCCCCTCCTAGAAAATCGTTCAACACACATGACACAAAGACCACTGCTAGAGGGATCATTAGACGCAGTTGTTATATTTGACGCGCCCGCACACACACATGCAAAGAATATAACACATACCCAACATTCTCCCACTTGTTGTTTTGTTTGCATCCAAGGGGCCAGGGGATTATATAGTCAACACTGCCCATTGTTACTCTACACTAGGAGAACTTTTCTATGTTCACAGACTTTGTCAATGAATCTGCAACATTCTTCAAAGTGTCAACCTTTTCCAACAACACCTTCTTTTCCTCAACCATGTCTCTCAAAAAGTGATACTGAACATAAATATGCTTTGTCTTCGAATGATAAGTTGGGTTCTTTTCCAGGAAGATTGCACTCTAACTGTCACAATCTAATCTCACTGCTTATTGTACCAACCCAATACCTGAACACAATCTTTGTAACCATACTGCTTCCTTGCTTGCATGAGTGGCTACCATGTATTCAACTTCTGTAGTTGAGAGTGCCACTACATCCTGTCTTTTGCTCATCCAACTGATTTCTCCTCCAAATAGGTTAAACACATACCCACTTGTAGATCTTATGCGATCCAAATCTCCAGCCCAGTTTGCATCAACAAAGCCATGCATGTCCAACACTCTATCCAATCCTGGTCTTCCTTGGTAGCACAATCCATAATTGGTAGTGCCACGAAGATACCTGAAGACCCTCTTTACTACTGTCCAATGCTTCTTCCCTGGTTTTGACATATACTTGCTCAAAACTCCCACTGCATGTGCAATGTCCAGTCTAGTACATACGATTGCGTACATGAAACTGCCAACTACACTGGCATACGGAACATGGGACATGTCCTCTTCTTCTTCTTATGTCTTAGGACACTGATCTGCAGATAACTTTACACCTATAGGAATAGGAACCTTGACCGGTTTACTTCCATGTATATTAAACCTCTGCAATATCGTCTCAACATATCTTATCTGATTCAACTAGAGTTTCTTGTTTGCACGATCTCTTTTAATCTCCATTCCTAGAATGAAGTTAGCAGCACTGAGATCCTTCATGTCAAATTTAGAGGATAGTTGCGATTTCACCTCCTTGATAACATCCATGTTATTTCCTACCAACAACATGTCATCAACATACAACACTACATAAATGAAGTGATTACCAACCTGCTTGGAATAAACACAGTGATCAACCCTGCTTCTTACAAATCCCAATCCAAGGATGTATGTGTCAAACCTTTGGTACCACATCCTAGGTGATTGCTTCAGACCATATAGTGACTTCTTTTGCTTACAGACCATCTCTTTCTTTCCCTTCACTGCAAATTCGTCTGGCTGCTTCATGTAGATTTCTTCTTCCAGATCCCCATGTAGGAATGTTGTCTTCACATCCATCTGTTCCACTTCAAGATCAAAAGCAACAACAATAGATCAAACAAATCTAATAGAAGTTAACTTAGCAACAAGAGAACAAATCTCACCAAGGTCAATTCCCTCTACCTGGGAATAACCTTTTGCTACTAACCAAGCTTTGTATTTCTCCACTTTACCTTGTGCATTAAACTTCTTCTTAAACAACCATTTGCTACCAACATATTTTCTTCCAGTTGGAAACTCAACTATATCCCATGCCTCATTCTTATCCAAGGCATCCATTTCTTCAACCATGGCCTTCTTCTAGAGTTTACTATCCTCTGAATTCACTGCTTCCCCGACAGTTATGGGATCATCATCAATAATAGATAAAACAAAATTGGAACGGAAAACAGGTGGACTATACCTTTCTGGTTGCCTTTTATCTCTCACTGATCTCCTCAATACTGGGGTATGAGGTTCTTCTTCTTCTTCTTCTTCTTTTGCTTCCTCTTCTTCAGATGATTCATATTTTTCACCATCCAACTCAAGCTCTATTTTCTCAGGTTCATCTTGCGTTGGTAGGAATTCCTATTTGGACACATATTTTATCTCTCTGAAGACAACATCTCGATTGTAAACAATCTTCTTGGTTTCTGGGTTCCAAAGCTTATAACCTTTCACACCATCTTTATAACCAATAAAGATACACTTTTCATCCTTTTTATCCAGCTTACTCCTAATTTCCTTTGGAACATGTACATAAGCATCACAACCAAACACTCTAAGATGTTGAAGAGAGGGTTTCTTTCCAGACCATACCTCGTGTGGATTTTTATCATGCGACGATGATGAAGATGATCGATTGACCAGGTAACATGCTGTACCCACTGCCTCTGCCTAGAATTCTTGTCCTAACCTGACATTGCTGAGCATGCTCCTTGCTTTTTCCATCAGTGTCATGTTCATCCTTTCTGCAACTCCATTCTACCGAGGAGTGTATGGAGTAGTCTTCTGCCTTGCTATACCACACTTCTTATAGAATTCTTCGAATTCATTTCCGCAAAATTCTCCACCTTTATCTGTTCTCAATACCTTTATTTTCTTCTCTGTCTGATTTTCTACCAGAGCCTTAAACTCTTTAAATTGATCAAATACCTTAGATTTCTTTCTAAGAAAATAAATCCATGTGTTCCTTGAAAAATCATCTATGAATGAAACATAATACATAGATTTACCTAGGGATGGAACAGGAACAGGTCCAAACACATCACTGTTATCAACTCTAAGATCCCCTTTGCTCTTGTAGCACCAGATGGGAATCTTACTCGATTTTGTTTACCATATATGCAATTTTCACAGAAATCAAAATCCATAGTGCAATTAGACATACCTTCAACCATACCTTTACCGTGTAGTGTTCGAAGGACCTTTTCTCCAATATGCCCCAGTCTTTGATGCCACAACATGGTCTTCTTTTCTGGGACAATATTGGTCTTGTCTTCTTTATTTCTCTGTTCAGGGACAACATAACTATTACACCCATTAGTATAAGTGCTTCCCAACAACTTGTATATAGTTCCACACCGAACTCCCCTCATCAACACCATTGCTCCTCATACCATCTTGCAAGTGTTCTTTCCAAATATAGTATCCACTCCTGCATCATCCATCTTGCTTGCAGATATTAGGCTCCTGGCTAGTTTTGGAATGTGCAGAACCCCAGGGAGAGTTCTAATCCTTCCATATTTTAGCAACAACTTAACCCTTCCATGTCCCAAGATTTTTGCTGTCGAGTCATCTCCTAGGAATACATCACCACCATAGTATTTTTCATATTCAGAGAACCACTCCCTGTGAGGAGTCATATGGTATGACGCACCTGAGTCGATCAACCATACATCATGGTTTGCATGTGTACTTGTAGATGTCAGGTAAACATCACCTCCTTCTTCAGTGGAGGTTTTCGCCTCTGTGGAAGAGGTACTATCAGATCCCTTTGGTTTATCAACCTTCTTAGACTTGCAATCTTTCTTATAATGTCCTGTTTTACCACACTTCCATCATTTCCTCAAAGATTTTTCTGGAGACTTAGATCTACCTATAGATTTAGATCTCCACCCCGAAGGTTTACCAGGATTCCTATCTTGGGTACGACCTCTTACAAATAAAGCATATGTGCTATGACTATCCATGCTTTTCCACCTCATCTCTTCAGATAACAAGGATGGAACTACATCCTCATACTTCAATGTAGATTGAGTGGTACTACCAATTGCTACAACCAGATTATCCCAAGAGTATGACAAAGAACATAACAAAGTAATACACTTATCTTCTTCTGCAATCGTAATATTAACAGAGACAAGTTGACTTACCAGAGTGTTAAAGGCATTTAGATGTTCTGTCACAGAATCTCCATCTTCCATCCTAAGATGATACAACTTATTTCGAAGAAACAACTTGTTTACCAGGGACTTTGATTGATACAAATTCCCAAACTTATCCCATAATTCCTTGGCTATATATTCTCCCAAGACATTCAACAAAACCGAATCTGCCAGGCAAAGTCGAATAGTACTCCTTGCTCTTCTGTCCGACTTCTCCCAATCTTCCTTTGACATACCAGTAGATGGTGTACTAGTAGGTTGTGTATCAGTAGCCTGTGTGCTAGTAGACGGTGTACCAGTAGGCTGTGTACCAGGATCCACAATGATCCATTTTTCTTTGTCTACAAGAAGGTCCTCCATCTTGAGCTTCCATAGCTCAAAGTTTTTACCGTTGAACTTCTCTATCTCAATTCTAGATGAGCTCGCCATTCCTCTTTCTATACTCGAATCTCCACTGCAAAAGCTCCCACTAAACCCAGGTTTATCACAGACCCAAGATAAACTTGATCTATCAAGACCGAGCCAAACCCTCAACAACAAAGGCGTCCCTCTGAAGCCAAAAACGAGCTCTGATACCACATGTAAGTTTTAAACATGTGAAGTAAAGCAATGCATATAGATTCTTAAGCAAAACATAATTTAATCAATGGCTCATACACAGAGTACACAGAGATTTTATACCGGAAACCCTCAACCGAGAAAACCTTTCTTATATTCATTATATCGAATTTCACCATTCACTATACAATATATACAATTTTTTAAGGTATTCCGTAGATACCAAAACCCTAATCCCTAAAATCGGGATTATTTTTAGTAAACCGCTAAAACTAACAAAAATCGCCCAAAAAAAAAATTTCGGGGCACTGCCCCAAACCCCATCGGCCCCAGGCTACTACCTGTTTCTGAACGCTACACGTAACCAGGGGGGGCATACCTGCCCCCCTGGGACCTCCCTAGGAAAGTGCCCGACGCACACGACACATAGAGCACTACTAGAGGGATCGTCGGACGCAATTGTCATATTTGACGCGCCCACACACACATGCAAAGAATATAACACATACCCAACACACTTCCCATTCCGTAACATGTTGTCCTATTCATTTTTCTTATTTAATTTAATTCTCTATTTCCCCCATCTCTCTTACGCACATTCATCTTTACATTTACATTATCTTTTACATGGTTAAGGTAACCTTCATAAATTTTTTAATTGTCTCTTACAGGTATTGAGTCTTACACCCATTCATTGGTTTGAATCCATTTTGGATCACCTACATACATATATAATTTATGTTTTCTTCAAAAGATGTACTCCCACCTAAAAACAAAGGAGCCATAGATAATTAGTCAAAAAATGCTCCCCTAAGTGGCAATTGACTAATTGTTTATGACTCTCTAGGTGTTAGGCCAATGCAATTCTGGAGGTCAATCTCCTGAAGGGAAATAAAAATTGGTAAAAAAAATCTCTTTTTAAACCTTAGCATTAATTTTTTTTCCATGGAAAATCTTGTAGAGAAATCCTTAGACACTTTTCATATTTTGCAAATGGTATGGAATATAAATTTATTGATGTTGATTACAACCCCTAACCTGGTAGAGATATTGAGCGAGGAATGGAATAAATGTAATCAATCCCAAAACCTCTTACACGAAACTTAAAACACTCAATCACTTAAATTAACACACCAAACTACATAATACAAATTATATTTATCATATTTTATATCTATCTTTTCATACTTATAATAACTTAAAATTATATATATATATATATATATATATATAATTTGAACATGAGTTAACAACATATCCATTAAACATTGTACTAACTTAAAAAAATAATCTAGGATGAATTATAAAGCAACGAATAGCATAATAAACTAAATTATAAATAGATTATATTATTTTTAATATAATGTGAAATTTTTCTGGAAAAAAAAAACCAACAAATTTCATTGTAGCTTCAAAAACAACAACTTCCCATAATAAAATATTCCAAAAAAATCACGGAGCTTTAATGCATTGTAATAGACCGAATCATTTAGCTAAACTTATATAAGTCCCTTGTCCAAATTGTTTCCATACAAATGTAAGCACATGAACATTAGCCCCACTTTGGTTAATATGCCATGTTGAATTTCGCTAAGCACTACAACATGATCCCACTTTTTTGACTTTATTTTTGATGGTTATTGTTTGTTCACTTGTTTAGGTTGAAATTTTATCATCTTCTCTACCATTTTAACATATGAAATATTTTCAACCACTTTTTTTACATAGTTTTTTATACAAGTCAGGTTATAATATAGGTCACCAGTATCGACGAACAAAAGGTTGATAAACTGGTTGAAAACCTCTCTTTGAATGAAAAAAGACTTTTTAAATGAAAGTATTTAGTAAGATATATTTTGAATTTCACTTGAATATAAAGGTAAATAAACATAAAAATAAACATTTTAAAGAGGATCTATATCCCCGCCATTCGAAAGAGTGAAGAAGAGCATTAAACATCACGTTGAAGAGATGATGAGAGGATATCAACATTTGTACCAGGTAAGGGTTTTAGGGAATCAAGGTTTCAAGTTTTTTTTTGGCATTTTAAATCTATTCAGAGAATAGTTAAATATAACCCCTAACACACCAACTTTATTTGGATTCATACAATAGATAAAGAATGATAACATTTGTGATATATTCAATTAATCTTTTTGGGATATTAGAGGATATTTTAGGTATGTCTTAAGATTAGGATGATGTGTGGAGAATAATTGATGGTTTACATCTAGGAGTTACCTAGACAACCAATATTGCAAAATCGATAACTAATTTTGTTAGTTCTTCAAAGATTCATAATGGTGAAATTACGATGCTTGTACTTATTGATAATTCTTACTAGAAACCCGAAACAAGATGTGTAATTACCATCATCTTGTATAACTATGTAGATTAAAAAGTTCAAACAAAAAAGACCTTCTTGAACAAGAATGACATCAAAACCAACAAGACATATTATCATGCACTCATTGAAGGCCCAAGCACAATAAATCTGCATAGTGTGAATGAAATTGCAATATTTACAAAATCTAAATTAATCTGTAAATAAATGTAGAGTGAATATAAAGATAACCTGCTAAACATCTCAAACCATTGCATTTGATGGCAAGGTATATTGTGAATCATTTATCTATTTTTCATATACATCATAATGGTAGAGGAAGATATCATATCTATTTTTCATATACATCATAATGGTAGAGGAAAATATCATGTTGAGGTTAAACAAATATGCTCTTCTCTGGTATTTAATTTTTCCAAACATTGGTTGTTAAATCTTATCACCAAGTTTAGTTCTAGCTACCTCATGGTCACATCACTTTCTCTTTATAGTTGACATATTTTAGTCATATTTATTTCTATCCATCTTGAGAAATTTTCCTGTTTATGAATTTTATGAATTTATATTTTTTTATGCCTTTCGAGGCAAGTTTTCATGCGTTGAGTTTTTTTTTCTTTCCATCCATAACATAACTCATGGTAGTTATTTTTATACATTTTTATATTGTATAAAATTCATATACTCTCATGATTGTATTTTAATAAAATTATGAAGCATTTCATCAAAAATATAATGTGTTTACGAGTGTTTTTTTTCTTTCCATCCATAACTAAAGTAGTTATTTTTATATTTTTTTATATTGTATAAAATTCATATACTTTCATAATTATATTTTAATAAAATTATAAAGTATTTCATCAAAAATATAAATTTGTTTACTTCTTATATATTCAATTTCTTATATATTCAATGAGGAAATTTGCTTTCATATACAATAACTCATTGCACCATGGAAAAACATACACATTATTTATATAAGTCAAAAATATTATCTCAAATGTAAACCCAAAAGTTACATCCTCAAATTAGATTTTTATTCATGATATTCATCATATATGTTATTAGTGACCGATGTTGTGGTAATATTAGTGTTCATGAACAATAATTTACCTCTAGACACATGTGGAATAACAAACAATATTTTCTACTCTAAAACTTCTAGTGAAAAAAAAAACTCACCTATAGTGACTTGGTCACACATATGGCTCATTTTTAATTGATAAAAACTTAATTGAGTCAATTGAAAGGAAATGTATATCTTCATATATCATTGCATGAGATCTATAAAAGGTTTCAAACCATTTGCATATGAATAATATTAGGTTAAATGATTCACTATCTTCTATCTCAATAATTTTTTTTATAGTTCCCACATATTCTAATTCATTATCAATTCCATTCTTATATGAAGCACATGTGTGACTAATTTGTTAGAATGCCACCATAACTCCACAATTTTGTGTTTTTTGCTTCTATTATATTTTCTCCATCCAAAAATGATAGTGATCTACATACATTGAAGGGTACACACATATCTGCTATACTATTTAAAATGATTTCAAACGCATGCAATGCAAGTGATGACAAGATTATGAATAATTTTTATTTATTTATATGCAACTAATATATATCATGACAAGATTGTTTTTTTTTAACAATTTGAACATGAATATGAACATTATTCATTGTACTTCCAAGCATATATATGAAATTATACTTATTTATGTATTTGGCCGAGGAGAAATTGCATATATAGTACCTTCCTATAGGTACATCCTCTAGTGATTCTTAATGCCTCTGCATGTCTTTTGAACTTTGTCCTGCATGCAATATTGCATTTCTTTGATACATGTTATTTTCCCCACCTATTAGTGCAATGATTTGGCCAACGATCATGTAATCCATTTAATAATGCTTTCCCTCAATTGTTTTTTTAAAACTCTTAATGTTTTCCTCTCTTTATTTGCTTTCTTTTTGATCTAGGACTCCACTAAATTTTTGTTGCGACTGAATTATATAACATGAATTTATCTATTGCTTCTATCTCATTGAAATTCATACATGAACAGATTAAATAATTATCGTCAAATGATGTCATCAAGTACCAAAATTAGTGTACTCCATTGATAAAATATTATGATGATCATGACTAGTCATATTAATTTGTTTATAAATAGGAAATTTGTACAATCATGTAAGACCTCATGGTGCGTGCGCTTACGATGTGAGTTTTCATGATGAAAGATGTTATTTTTAACTATGGATGATGGCCTCTTTACAAATTATCGTTATACTAGTTAAGAGCATCATTCCTTGTAGATGGTGGCTAAGTTTTCCTTGGTGATTAGTTGATATATTGCACTTTGGTAACATGTGATGTGTTCCCTTTAGTTTTTATTATTAATATTTTACCCCTGGTGATGTCTACCCTTTACCTAGGCTTGTGTGTTGATGAGACTCATGGTGAATTGTTGAATATACCCTTGATGACTTATGATGAGTAATCCTTGTCCGACATGTTTTTTTTTTTTGTAAGTTAGTAGTATTATATATAAAGGGCCTTCCTAGACCAAAAAGAGATACAAAGTACAGAGAATATTCTTGCTGTAGTTACTAGACTGCCCCAACAGAGGGGAAACTAGTCCAACCAGCATGGAAGTCAAACATAAGTAGTGTAATAGTCTAAGTAAACTGTTTGAAACTAACTGGACAACAACTAAAAAGGAGAGAAACTAAAGAGACTTGAAGTACCCTCATGACCTCAGACATTTGGCAGATAACCTGGCCAGGTGACATGGACAGCCTTGGACCATGGCTCCTCCTCGACATATGTCACTTGATCGGCCCACTGCTTCTTTGGGTCCATGCTTCCCTCGGTCTCGTCGAAAACTAGCGAGGTATCCTGCAACGCGCCACGTGCTGTGACCACCTCCTTCGCCATATCCTCGTGCATGACTTGGTTCTGCTCATTCCTTGCTGAACGTTGCGCCTGGGCATTCCCCTCGTTGGTCACACCACCGGGTTCCTCTGTCGAAGCCGCACCTACGAGGTCCGAGGGGAAAGCCTCTTGAACAGAGGTAAGGAGCTGGAGAAGGGATTCTATCTTTCCATCCATGGCCAGCAGATGGAATTGAAGATCCTCCACCCCTTGGCGGAGTTCGAAGACCAAGCTGAAGAGAATTGCCAGGCTGTCCCATAGCTGGGTGTCAATGAAAGAGTTCGGGGA
>ML828934.1:7456-31657 GCA_009831015.1 Picea engelmannii
ACAATAGTAAATTGTAATAAACCAAAGTCAATAATAGTCTTGAAATTTTATCAACCATGGTAACTATAATCAATAATAATCAACCAAAAAGTCAACTAGATATAGGTAAAGACAACCAAAGTCAACCAAATCAATAAAAGTGAATGGAAATCAACCATACTCAACTAAAGTCAGTGAAAATGAGCAAAGTTGATCAAAGGCACTGAAGTTAACCAAAAGAAATCATTATTAGCTAAAGTCAACCATAATGAACTAAAGTCAACCATAATTAAGTAAAGTCAACCATAATTAACTAAAGTCAATTGTAATGAACCAAAGTTAACTAAAGATTGTAATTAACCAAAGTCAACCATATTCTATTAAAGTCCACGAAAGATCATAATGATCAACGAGAGTCAACTAAATTCAAGTGAAGTCAACCTAAATGAATCCCAATAAACCAAAATGAGTCATAATCAACAAAATTCAATCAAAGTTAACAAAATTCAATCATAATTAACTAAAGTCATCAATAATCAAGTCAACCCAAGTCGAGCAAAAACAATAGTAATCAACCAAATTCAACCATAATCAAGTCAACCCAAGTCAAGAAAAAGCAATAGTAATCAACCAAATTCAACCATAATCAACTATAGTCAACTGATATCACCTATAATCAACTATAAACAACAATAATCAACTATAATCAACCATGATTCATCCATTCTCCATCATAGTCACCCACATGTTAATTACATTTAACCATATTCAACCATCCCTCAACAACATTAATCATTATTAAATTTTATTTGTATAAAATATTTTATAAATGATTAATTTATAATAATATTATACTTTCCCATTAATAATGATATTACCAATATTTGAATACCAATAGTAAGATTTATTTAAATTGATATAATTATTAATATCAGTATTAGGAAAAACTATGTACACTCGAGAAACATATGGTGCAATAACCATCTCAATAATATTCATAATATTAACAAGTGTTGCGTGACAACGTAGTCCCTGCCAAGCAGCTTACAAGGTTAATTTTGGAAAATGGGGTCGAATTGTAAATGGCGGAAGTGTTTGGTGCAAAATGTACATCACAGAAGTGTCGTGTGCAACATGTATATCATAGAATAGGGGGGCATAAGAAATCGATAGAAGGCACAACCCCACGGAGAGATAATTAGCTAAGTGTTGAAAGGAACTGCGATCGGTCGGGCTCATGATGTGACGATATAGGACCAATCGACGAGTTAGAAAAAAGTCAGGTTCAAGTTTAAATATATTTATTTAAATTGTATTTATATTAATTTATCTTAATAGATAATTTGTGGTCCAAATGTAAACCATGTTCGATTATGTGGACGAATTGTATAGCATGAAAGTTTTGGGTGCAAGATGTATACGATGGAAGTGTAGATGACGGAAGTTTTAGGTGCAAGATCTATAATAGCACCAACCCGGGGGGTAAATCGTTGGTGAATACATTTTTTGGTTGTTAATGCCAATAAGGGAACCTCTGCACTGGGTTGTCATGAGTAGAAGCAGAATATATATAAAATTTTCCAGGCGGGGCCTTATGTCTCCTCGGAAACCCTTGTCACCCTATTTTGAAGCCTGTCCGACTGTTTTTCCCCTCTACTCTCTCTTTCTTGTTACTTAGCCCTTTTTTTGAAAATGTCCCAATGCGCACGTTGGCGGATGGTCGGAGTCACAATATAAAAGCATGAGTCACATTTGCGCAAATAATGCCTAGCTACTTTTCAGATTGCGGATTCCCGGATAGGCGGGCTCTATAACCGGGGTTGAATTGTAAATGACCCAAGTGTTTGGTGCTAAATGTATATCACTTAAGTGTTGTATGCAACATGTATATCAGGGAACAGGGGGCATAAGAAATTGATAGCATGACGTCGCGACGAATTGTAGAGTACGAAAGTTCTAGGTGCAAGATGTATATCGTGCACTTATAGATGACGAAAGTTTTGGGTGCAAGATTTATAATAGCGCCAACTCGGGGGTCGATTGGACTCCCATAAATTGTTGTTGAATACGTATATCATGGAACAGGGGGCATAAAAATTCGATAGCGCTAGGTCGCGACCCCGCGGAGAGATAATTGGCTAAGTGTTGAAAGGAACTGCGATCGGTCGAGCTCATGCTGTGACGACATAGGACCAATCAACGAGTTCGAAAAAAGTCAGGTTCAAGTTTAAATATATTTATTTAAATTGTATTTATATTAATGTATCTTAATGGAATATTTGTAGTCGAAATGCAAACCTTGTTCCAATATGTGGATGAATTGTAGACCACATAAGTGTTGGGTGCAAGATCTATATGGCGGAACTGTAGATGGTGCAAGTTTTAGGTGCAAGATCTATAATAGTGCCAGTCGTGACCCCGCAGAGAGATAATTGGCTAAGTGTTGAAAGGAAATATGACCGGTCGGGCTCATGATGTGACGATATAGGACCAATCGACGAGTTCAAAAAAAAGTCAGGTTCGTTGCCAAGCAGCTTACAAGGTAAATTTTGGAAAATGGGGTCGAATTGTAAATGACGGAAGTGTTTGGTGCAAAATGTATATCACAGAAGTATTGTGTGCAACATGTATATCACAAAATAGGAGGGCATAAGCAATCGATAGAAGGCGCGACCCTGCGGAGAGATAATTAGCTAAGTGTTGAAAGGAATTGCGGTCGGTCGAGCTCATGATGTGATGATATAGGACCAATTGACGAGTTTGAAAAAAGTCAGGTTCAAGTTTAAATATATTTATTTAAATTGTATTTATATTAATGTATCTTAATAGATAATTTGTGGTCCAAATGTAAACCATGTTCGAATATGTGGATGAATTGTATACCACAAATTTTTTGGGTGCAAGATGTATACGGCGAAAGTGTAGATGACACAAGTTTTGGGTGCAAGATCTATAATAACGCTAACCCGGGGGTGGGTCGGGTTCCCGTAAATCGCTGTTGAATACGTTTTTTGGTTGTTAATTCCAATAAGTGAACCTATGCACTGAGTTATCATGAGTAGAAGCATATTATATATACAATTTTCCAGGCGTGGCCTTATGTATCCTTGGGAACCCTTGTCACCCTATTTTGAAGCCTGTCCGATCGTTTTTCCCCTCTACTCTCTCTTTCGCGTTACTTAGCCCTTTTTTCGAAAATGTCCCAATGTGCGCGTTGGCAGACACATCGGTTCACATTTGTGCTCGTGCTTTTATATCGTGACTTCGACCGACCACTAACGATTCGATGCCTAGCCACTTTTCAGATTGCGGATTCCCGGATAGGCGAGCTCTATAACCGGGGTCGAATTGTAAATGATGCAAGTGTTTGGTGCTAAATGTATATCACTTAAGTGTTGTGTGAAACATGTATATCAGGGAACAAGGGGCATAAGAAATCGACAGCGTGAAGTCGCGACGAATTGTAGAGTACAAAAGTTCTGGGTGCAAGATGTATATCACACACTTGTAGATGACATAAGTTTTGGGTGCAAGATTTATAATAGCGGGTCGATCGAACTCCCATAAATTGCCTACGTATATCACATAACAAGGGGCATAAAAATTTGATAGTGCTAAGTCGCGACCCCGCAGAGAGATAATTGGCTAAGTGTTGAAAGGAACTGCGGTCGGTCGGGCTCATGATGTGACGATATATGACCAATCAACGAGTTCGAAAAAAGTCAGGTTCAAGTTTAAATATATTTATTTAAATTGTATTTATATTAATGTATCTTAATAGATTATTTGTGGTCAAAATGCAAAACATGTTCCAATATGTGGACGAATTGTAGACCATGAAAGTTTTGGGTGCAAGATGTATATGGCAGAACTGTAGATGGCGTAAGTTTTAGGTGTAAGATCTATAATAGCACCAACCACGACCCCGCGGAGATATAATTGACTAAGTGCTGAAAGGAATTGCGGCTGGTTGGGCTCATGATGTAACGATATAGGACCAATCGATGAGTTCGAAAAAAGTCAGGTTCGCTGCCAAGCAGCTTACAAGGTAAATTTTGGAAAATGGGGTCGAATTGTAGATGACGGAAGTGTTTGGTGCAAAATGTTTATCGCATAAGTATTGTGTGCAACATGTATATCACAAAACAAGAGGGCATAAGAAATCGATAGAAGGCGTGACCCCGCGGAGAGATAATTGGTTAAGTGTTAAAAGGAACTACGGTCGGTCGGGCTCATGGTGTGACGATATAGGACCAATCAATGAGTTCGAAAAAAGTTAGGTTCAAGTTTAAATATATTTATTTAAATTGTATTTATATTAATGTATCATAATAGATAATTTGTGGTCCAAATGTAAACCATGTTCGAATATGTGGATGAATTGTATACCACAGAAGTTTTGGGTGCAAGATGTATACAACAGAAGTGTAGATGATGCAAGTTTTGGGTGCAATATCTATAATAGCACTAACCCGGGGGGTGGGTCGGGCTCCCGTAAATCGTTGTTGAATACATTTTTTGGTTGTTAATGCCAATAAGCGAACCTGTGCACTGATTTTTCATGAGTAGAAGCAAAATATATATACAATTTTCTAGGCGTGGCCTTATGTCTCCTCGGGAACCCTTGTCACCCTATTTTGAAGCTCGTCCAACCATTTTTCCCCTGTACTCTCTCTTTCTCGTTACTTGGCCCTTTTTCTGAAAATGTCCCAATGCATGCGTTGGCGGAGGCACTGGTTCACATTTGGGCTCGTGATTTTATATCGTGACTCTGACTGACCACTAACCATTTGATGTTTAGCCACTTTTTAGATTGCAGATTCCCGGATAGGTGGGCTCTATAACCGGGGTCGAATTGTAAATGACGCAAGTGTTTGGTGCTAAATGTATATCATTTAAGTTTTGTGTGCAACATGTATATCAGGGAACATGGGGCATAATAAATCGATAGCGTGAAGTTGCGATGAACTGTAGAGTACGAAGTTTCTGGGTGCAAGATGTATATCGCACACTTGTAGATGACGAAAGTTTTGGGTGTAAGATTTATAATAGCGCCAACCCGGGGGTCAGTCGGACTCCTGTAATTTGTTGTTGAATACATATATCACGGAACAAGGGGCATAAAAATTCAATAGCACTAAGTCGCGACCCCGCAAAGAGATAATTGGCTAAGTGTTGAAAGGAACTACGGTCGGTCGGGCTCATGATGTGACGATATAGGACCAATCAATGAGTTCGAAAAAAGTTAGGTTCACGTTTAAATATATTTATATTATTGTATCTTAATAGATTATTTTTTGTCAAAATGAAAACCATGTTCCAATATGTGGACGAATTGTAGAGCACGAAAGTTTTGGGTGCAAGATATATATGGAGAAACTGTAGATGGTGCAAATTTTAGGTGAAAGATCTATAATAGCGCCAACCGCGACCCCGCAGAGAGATAATTGGCTAAGTGTTGAAAGGAACTGTGGTCGGTCAGGCTCATGATGTGACGATATAGGACCAATCAACGAGTTCGAAGAAAGTCAGGTTCCCTGCCAAGCAGCTTACAAGGTAAATTTTGGAAAATGGGGTCGAATTGTAAATGACGGAAATGTTTGGTGCAAAATGTGTATCATGTAAGTGTTGTGTGCAACATGTATATCACGAAAGTGTTTTTTTCACTGAGTTGTCACTAGTGAAATCAAAATGAATTTTAATTGCACCGAGTTGTCACTAGTGATAGCATAATGAATTTGAATTGAGGATGGCAGGAACACCCTCTTCGTGTTACACATTTTGCACTAAAATGTTCCGATATATACAATTTGATAGTCAAGGCCTTATGTCTCCTCGGGAACCATTGCCACCCTATTTTGAAGCCTGTCCAACCGCTTTCCAGGAGTGTTTCTGTGCCCGCCACCTCACACATCTTTCAAAGTATATGAAATAAGTATATAACTTCTCCAGAAACATGCAGAAAAGATATTGTGAGCAAATGGGATATTTATCACAGATGTCAATATATTAACCCTTCTTTTCCATCTTCTATACTTTATATTTTATCACAGAATTGTTGGGTGCAAAATGTATATGACGAAAGTGTTGGGTGCAAGATGTATATAACGAAACATGTGGGGTAAGAATGCGATAACACTAAGTTGGGACGCCGCAGTGAGATATTTGGCCAAGTGTTGAAAGGGACCGTCATCGGTCAGGTTCCTGATGTGAAGATATAGATGGAATTGAGGATTTGATAGTCCGCTAACCGATCAACCTGTAGACAATCCAGGAGCTCGAGAAAGTCAGGTTCAAGTTTAAAGGGATTTTGTTTATGTTTATTTAAAATGTATCCATATTAATGTATCTTACTAGATTATTTGTGGTCCAATTGTAAACCATGTTCGAATTTGAATGGTGTTTTGGGCTCAAATTTTTTTGCTCAAACCTACAAGGAACAAAGAAAAATAAATATGACTTTACAGTTTGTATATCGAAGAATATTCTGAAATATAGGAAGCTGCAATATATGCACAATATAGAACATGAACATGTACAACAAAATTAGTTAATTTTATGAAGAAATACAAATTCCAAATAAAAACACCAAGCATTGAATACCAGCATAGAACAACCCTAAATATTTATATTTAGATTAACTGGGTCACAAAATACATTTGAGAATATTTCCCCAAAAAAGTTGTCTTCGAATTTGTAAAAAAAACTATAGTTCAGTACATATTCTGTGAAATAAAAATGTGTTTGCCAAAATCACTCTGATTGGGACTGTCATGGACTACAAAGCAAGGATGTACAAGAATGAAGTTTGTAGAAAGAAGAAAGACAACGATGGAAAACAACAAAACCTGGCAAGAAGAAAGAGAAAATTTTCAGATTTGGGTTAAAGCTTTGTTAGAATCAGTGGATGAAGACAGAAGAATGTAATCAGTATCAACTTACTATGACGGTGTCCAATGCCTTGTCATTTGTTCACTGATTTCCTTTTATGGCTTTCCTCATCTTTGACCTTCATTGGTAATCTGGTCGACAACCTTTTCCAACCATTCTTCGATATAGCTCCTCATGGGCGACACGTTCATTTCATGGTGGATTTTTATATTGAAGAATTCACTTTCCAAGTCCCTTAGATCAATAGACAAGTTGTGCAATCCTTCTTGAATATTTTTGTTTCTAATTGCATAACCGACTAGCCAAGTTTTCACGTCATCTTCACCATATTCAAGAATGCCATAGAATTTTTCAAATGACAGTGTTTTATAGATATGAACTTGACCATCAAATGCTTGCTTGGTTAAAAAAATCTAGTTTAATATCAATTTTGGGTCCTAGACTTCATTGGTGCTGGAAAGTAGATCTATCTCAATTAGCTTCTTGAATAGTTTGTCTCTTTTAGATATGGTCTGGCTACATTCTTGAATGATACCAATTAGGTTCTTTACCTTTTCTTTCCAACATGAGTTTAGCTGGTCTATTCGATCCAGGGAAGGGAGATCCTCCTGTCTTCTTCTGAATTCCGTCATACTGGTAACTTTAACACCAAATGGTAAAACTGCATCAATATTAAAACCTTGCTTGTTCTTGAGATCTGCTTGTAGATACTCATGAAAAGCATGCGCTCTTGTTCCAAAAGAGACAATATTCTTTGACATCTCCCAAGCTTCTGTTATTAATTCCATTCTTTTGTTTATATTCTTTTCCACATAGTCTCGGGCTGATGTGAGAAGGCTTGCTGATCCTTTTAACTTTGGCGCAAGTGCAGTGGACCCGACCATTGCCAAAGGAGTAGAAAACAGTGGAAGAGGCATTAGATTTGCCTCCAATTCTTTGATTCGCATCTTTAACATGAGGTTTTCCATTTCAAGGTTGCTAATAGAGTTGTCTAGAGCATCTCCAGTTGCTCGATGCATCTTGCATATCTGGGAAGGGCGCGTGTTGTGTAGGTTGAGCTCTGAACGAGATGTCCCTTTCTTATTCTTTACATCTCTGTTTTCAATAATCAATTTTTTTGATTCGCTATTAAAAACAACACTCTGGAATGCAAAAGACTCTTCTTCGTCCAATGTATCTATACCAATTATTTCCATCCCAGGATTGTGAGAAGCAGTGATCTCTAGGGGATCATTGTCAGGAATTTTTTTTCCAATGCCAATTTCTAGTTTCATATCTTCAAGGGAGAGATCATAGATATCAATTTATCCCCTTAGTCCCTCCTGTTCTTGGGCTATTGTTTTCCGATTTTTTCTCGCGGGAAGCTTGTGACAGCTTTCAATTTTGCTGGAGGGAGGGTTCTTATCTCCTCCTCCACCCGAAGAACTGTGTGTGACTTTGTTACTTGGGTAAGTCGTTGGAGTACTGCTACGAGATGTTGTGGTGTTGGTTGTGGTAGTCGGGGATTGGGCACTTTTTTCACCCATGTATTTTTGGTTTTGCCTATGCGAATAATTGGTACTAGTACAAAGTCCATTCAGGATAGTGTAAGTGGAAGAACTGTTGAAGTGGTTCCTAACCATGAAATCCCGGACTTTCCAAGGCATAGAGATGAATTGTCCTTTCCTTTTTTTTATATATGTGACATGGAAGGAAGCAAGGATTTTGTTTAGACCTGAAAATCTTATAACATTATAGTTCTCCATTTCTTCTACTGTGCCCTTCCTACCTTGGAAGATTTTCGGCTGGCCAGAAAATTGAGGAAAATACTTTCCAACTATTAATGCTTTAAAAACTGAAACAAAATAATTAAAGACCTTATAAAATTGTTGGCAAGCATCGTGTCTCCATAGTTTCTAGCACGAGAATGTTACTGGGTCAAATTCAGAGTTCAACTTCCCACACATAGATAGTCCAGGAAATGGATAGCAATTTGGCACGACGAAAATTAAATAAGATGGCATAAAGAATTTTTTCTACCTCCTGTATTGCAATAACTGGGAAGCGATTTGAATGGAAATCAACTTGCAGCAATGGAAGATGGTTTGTTGCTTGACTGTAAAATATAAAATATACAGAATCATTCAAGATATGCCAGTTGCACTTTCTTGTCTCGTTGTCCTCGTGAAAAGCCATGCATTTTGCCGAAAAAGGTTTTTACATGTACTAACCTGTAATATGGACATGTCCTGGGGAGCGGGTGCTGGGTCCTGTAATAACTTCAGCAATGTCTAATTCATTGCCATGCTTCTTTAAGAACTATTTTCAATTCTCACCCTTGAAAGTAGGCGTTGGGTTGGGAAGTGTTAACATCTTTCGAAACACTTTAGGCGATAAGGAGATTTGGAAATGGTTGCCCATCTGGACAATCCGCTGGTTCAGAACATAGTTCTCGACATAGCACGTGACCAAGTTCTTAAAGTAAAAAAAAATCGGGGATACAATGTGTCGTTGCAATTTTAGATGTCGATATAACTTTCATCTGGGAAGAAGTGGACGTGTAGTAGTCATAAGCTATGGACCACTGAAAACGTTGGTCCTCGTGCCAAAAAATATTCAGGGTATCTCCATAGACATGTTGTCGAGCTGCAACAATAAGGTGATGAAATCCTTCCTTTTCTCCTCATTGTATTTAAAATGGACACTGCAACATCATAATATAATCTCCGGTAAATCTTGGTTCAATGTGTTTTAATGGCAGATGTCCTCGACCTTTTCGCCTTTTAATGCCACTCTTTTCAAAGCTAATAAAAGCGTCATCAATTTGCATTGGGAAAGCGTGTGAAGATGGCAAGGAAATCGAGAAACTATTGAAAAACGGGGAAAACATTGACAACTATGTAATATACCTGGTTCTTGACAAAAGCAGGTTCAAGTCAAAAGATAATTTGTTTATATTTACTTAAACAATTTTCATATTATTTTATTTTATTACTGTTCTCTGTGGCCCAAATGCAAACTATGTTCAAATTGGAATGGTGGAGCAACATTTTCATATGCAAGCAAAGCCTCAAATATGCAAACCTATAAGGTACAAAACTTGTGTGCACAATACTAAAGAGAAACATCATGCGAACACCTTTGTAGATGATAGCGGGCCAACACAATATTGAATTCTTGCTACAATGACGTCTTAAAAAAACCAAAACAACCATCATTTTTTTGCGAATTCAAGATTGACAGAGGAAACTAATCAGATTCCATAATATTCTCTCATAAATTCATTTTAATGGGAGATTACCTCGAGCTTTCCACTTATTAATGTCAATCTTTTTGAACATCTGTGGTGAGATATCACCAGGAAAATAATAATTAATGTGTATTGGGAAGGGGCGAATGTGGCAGGCATGGAGGAGAATTAAAGATGCTTTGGTACTTTTTTGAACCTGGAAGTCCCTGGTGGAATTGTATATCACCCAAGTTTTGGATGGAAGATGTATACTCGAAACACAAGGAATGAGAGTTTGATAACGCTTACCCGAGAACCCATGGCCATAAAATTGGTTAAGGAAATGAAAGTGCTTGGTCGTACTTGTGATTTCAAGATATAGATGGATATACAATTTGTGAGTTCGATAAAGAGTGAAGCTTGCGAGTTCGAGGAGTCCGGGGTTGAATTGTAGATAACCGAAGTTTTGCATGCAAGATGTATATCCAAACACGGGGCATGGGAGTTCGATAATGTATTGGGGGGGAACCCGCGGCCATAAAATTGGTTAAATGTTGAAATGAATTGGGAAAAATATCAACAGACGCTAGGAAAAATAAGTCCCAAGCTTCGAGTCTGGGGTCGAATTGTAGAACACCGAAGTTTTGGGCGCAAGATGTATACCATGCACATGGGGCATGAGAGTTCGATGGCGCCTATGCAGGAACCCGCGGCCATAAAATTCATGAACTATCAAAACGAACAGAAGTTGGTCGAACTCGTGATGTAAAGATATAGATGGACATGGAATTTTCCACTCCGCCATCCTAGGAACTCATGAACATAGACATGGGACTAAGTATAGAATTAGAAATGGATAATAGAGGGGAATAAAAAAAGGGAGAAAGACTAAGTATAGAAGAGGAAAAAGAAAGGGAGGTAAGAACTGTATGGGAAAAATGTCAACAGATGCTGGGAAAAATAAGTCGCAAGCTTCAAGTCCGGGGTCGAATTGTAGATCATCAAAGTTTCAGGCGCAAGATGTATACCGCGCACACAAGGCATGAGAGTTTGATGGTGCCTATGCAGGAACCTGTGGCCATAAAATTCGCGAACTAAGCAAATGAACAACAGTCGATCGGACTCATGATGTAAAGATATAGATGGACATGGAATCTGTGACTCCGCCATCCTGGGAACCTACGAGAATAGACATGGGACTAAGTATATAATAAAAAATGGATGATAGAGGGGGAGAAAAAAAGGGAGAACAACTAAGTATAGAAGAGGAAAAAGAAAGGGAGGTAAGAAATGTATGGGAAAAATATCAATAGATGCTGGGAAAAATAAGTCGCAAGCTTTGAGTCTGGGGTCGAATTGTAGATCACCGAAGTTTCGGGTGCAAGATGTATACCACGCACACAGGGCATGAGAGTTCGATGGCACCTACGCAGGAACCCGCGACCATAAAATTCGCGAACTATGAAAACGAATGACAGTCGGTCGGAATCGTGATGTAAAGATATAGATGGACATGGAATCTGCGACTCCGCCATCTTGGGAACCCACAAGCATAGACATGGGACTAGGTATATAATTAGAAATTGGTAATAGAGGGGAAGAAAAAAAGGGAGAATGACTAAGTATAGAAGAGGAAAAAGAAAGGGAGGTAAGAACTGTATGCCTCACAGTACAGAGAATACAATCGACATGAAAGAAATTTTTTATGTAGGAACACATGAAAAGAAAATACGGAGTACAAATTTATTTATTTCAAGATAGCAACACAAAAAATATAATTGACACGAAGACAAGTTAATGTACAGGAAGATATGGAGTACCAAGGAGGAAAAAAAAACCAGATCTGCAAACTAGTTCAACAAATACAAACAAAGTAAACGAAAAAACTATTGGATATGAAACATGGGTAGAAATACACACCTTTGCATGGATTCTTCTACATTTCTGGTTAGGAGTTATTTGCGGTGTCTAGTTTTCCTGTTTGTTTCTATGAACAAAAGCACAAAACAAAACAGACGTGAACATAAGTTGACATGTAAAGAAGAAAACAAGTACTATGTACATAGACTAAATAAAATAGAATAAGAGGAATAGAGTAATAGATAGTGTTAGAAGAATGCACCCTTTTTTTTTTAGTTCATTCAAGTTTGTGTGTGTATATATATATATTTTGTAAAAAAAAATTGTGACCAAAATCAATTACAAACCAGGGAAAAATAAGAAGTTGGATATCTCGATTTTCTACAACAACATAGACATATATGTTTTGAAGCATAGAAATATGATTCTGCAATATGGCTGATGTATATTTCATAATTCAAGTGCAACACCAACTGTATGGTGACAAGAGCAGTATGTGTACAAACCAAGGAAAACTAAGAAGTTGGATAATTTGGTTTTCTGCAACAAGCTACACAGATATGCTTTGAAACATAGAAATATGACTTTGCAATACATTTGATGTATATCTCATAATTCAAGTGCAATACCAATTGTATCATGATCAGACTGGTATGTGTCTAAGATAAATATGTTGTATTGAGGAATGGACACATTTGACCATACATGGTCAATAAACGTGTTTTGTACATGGCTTGTCTTTTTCAAAAGAAAGCGGAGACTGTATTTGCACATGTAGTTTTCCAATTCTTTTGTTTTGGCATTATTTTTTAGCATGTCAATATCGAAGTCTCCTACAAGCACAATGGTTATGTTCAGATGCAAATGGTCTAATGCATTGGAAAGAACATTTAGTATGTTGGGGAATGTTGCATGGGGAGCAACATACAGATTCAGTATTGCAATTTATGTTCCATGGAAAAGTATTTTTGCAAGCACCATCTCAACATTCTTTTCTTCGAAATGTATATGCTCCAAAATTAGTACATGTTTTTTCACCAATATCATCTCCCCACGTGTAAAGTAACTTGATATGCAATTGTCATTTGGAAATTGTTTGTTTTGCATGCATAATGCCATGTATGTTTCCTGCAAGCATAGAATATCAGATTGAATTGTATCACAATCATTGAGCATATCCTCCATGTGTGCATGTAAGTTGCATGTGTTAAGCGAGAGAATTGATACAAATGATTTTGTTTGTATGAATTGGTAATCATACTGCAAATGCCATTTTGCGGTAGTCCCGAGGGGTTCCATTTCAAAATCAACTTTCTGTTTGTTTTTGAAATTATCTTTTGTAAGAGGACTTAGTAAATACAAGGAGTCTATGCTTCTGACACGAGACAATGTTGTGTATGCAAGTCCGTGTATTCGAATTCCAGCAGGCTGAAATGCAACACTATCAAGTGTTAGCCCTTGCGATCTGTGGACTGTACTTGTACATGCAAGTTTAATTGGAAACTGTTTTCGAATCTTCAACCCGTCTTTGATGATGTTGATACTGGCTTTGATATTCGCAAAATAGGTGTCAAATCGCTTGAAGTGTTTGAATTATATAGATAAGCCAACTTGCTTGCTTGTCGCTTGCCTATATGTGGTTCATGGAACTTAATCCAAAGGACATCAAGTTTTTCTATTTTGGTATAGCTTTTGAGTATTCCATCTGCACCATTAACCAAGCCATCCTATGAGTGATAGTTGTAGGCATATATTTCAACCAACATTTCTAATTTCAAGACAAGCTGCAAAGGTAAAGTGGTTGTATGTTCATGATGTGGCACATTTCCATGGTTGTCTTATTCAAGGTCAATTGAATTGATGATGATATCATCGCCATGCATGAGCGATAACATGTACGTGTTATGCATTGCAACATCCTTATTTGTGTAGAACATGTAAGGGAAGGTTGGGTCTATTGGTGCAGGTCACAAGCACCTCAAATTAATATATGTTAAGTCATCATGTGTTTGGTTGTTTGTCCGCATTCTATTCAGAATTGCAATAAATGTTTCATCTGTCTGGCGCATTGTAGTATGCAATTCAAAGCATCTAATATTGTCTCTCCAGAAGTCATGCGTCGTTGTTTGCATGTTAACCGTGGGTTGTTCAAATATCAAAGAATCTTGGATCGATTGTGCCTGGTAAAGATATCCGCATAATATCATGTCAATGTTTCCAAAGTATTTTGTGTGCACATGTTTTATGCTTCTTAGTCAGTTGTCAATGGAATACAAAAAGCGAATTCCAATCAAAGATGCCTCATCTATAAAGACAAGTTGGAGTTCGTCATAAATCTTAGACAAGGTATCTAACATTTCCTTGCTAAGTAGAAGAAACTGTGACTTGTTAAAAGGCATTAAAAATGCAGAGTGGACCGTTGTTCCACTTGCATTATATGCAACTTTCCCATGTATGCAACTTTTGGACCCTTTGGTTTCATAGGATCAGAGGAATTGTTTGAACCATAGATTTGTATAAGCATTTGGAACAATGCTTTCAATGTGAATATCTTGCCTATTCCTGCTCCACCTGTAAGGAACAAGTGCACAGGAGTGTCCATGCTCAAGCATTTTTTAAGCGCAATTTCTTTTAGAATTGTTTGTTATTCTTGATTCAACAGATGTCTTATTCTATGGTATTCATTATTTTCAATAAGGAAATGATGTTTTGTGACTTGAAAACCAAGATTGATACGTTTTCCAAAGCCACCTGCTCGAGGACGAGGAAAATCTTCTTGCAAGTCATAGGACTCGCAGGGAGTTCTCGTTGTTTTTCGGTTTGTGAACATCTCATCAAGTTTGTTAGGGTTTTCTAGTTCATTAACTGCAATTTCTAGATCACCCCATGTTGGATTAACACTGTAACTAAATCTACCTTCATTGATTTGCACTAAAGTCTCAAAGGAAACATATGCAACTTCCCATGTAGGGAAGTTATGTTTTAATGTCTCTTCGTTTTCATCGAACGGAATGTATAACAATAGTTTTTCTCTACAATAGTTTTCATAGTGAGAACGTTTATTGATTTGACAAAATGTGTCATAGAGGGTTTTTTTTATTTTTGATATGGGTGCACCATTTTTTTTGTAATGCGATACGAATTCTGTTAAGCAGATATGCTTAATAGAAGATGGACGTTGGAGGTAATAATCAATAATAGAGCGACATAGAATGTCTTCTGAATTGTTAGGCTCTTGTTCCAGCAAACACAGTGGTTTAAGCACAAATGTGTGTTTCTCAAGTGGAGATGTGTTTATGAAGACACATTTTCTTGAACTACAGTTGAGGGGCAGGGAAAGTGCAATGTAGACTGCTTGTTGAGCAAACATTTGTTGAAGATTAAGAAATGTATTTCCAAGCATACGTATCATTTGTATGGCATCAATATTACTTCTTTCATGTTCTTTGCAAATTCTTCTAAATGCACTTGTCATAGATTTGTCAACCTTTGTCATATACGAGGTACAATACGATGCTGCAACATATGCATTGAGGACGTACTGGGCATATGTATTTGCATTCCACATAACTGACATGTCCTTAGAGAAATTGTTGTTCCAAATATGGGAAAGTTTTCGTTTAAGGAAAATTGTTGGTTGTTTAGGCATACATTGTATGGCTTGGATGTACTCATCTTCAGATAGATTTAGCTCTGTCAAGAAGTCATCGAAGCTCATCAACTCGTCAAACTCTCCTTATTCTAGAAATGCGAACAAGGATTTAGATTTCTCAACGACAACATTTTCCTCTAAACTAAGTGGCTCTATGATTGTTGTTGCTCTCATTGGCGGCACAGGGAAGTTGTATCTGCAATGCAAGTTTTTTCGTTTTCTACAACTTTTTGTATGATAATGTCTATAAACTTTGACAAGTTCTAGATCCTAATGATCTGTGTTGCATGTTATGTATTTGTCAACAAACTTCTCGATCTGTGAATTGTTGTGAGCTCCATAGACTGGTGCATCGTCTATCCACAATAGTGTGTGGTCATGTTCATTCCCCCTATTCTGGAATTCAATCACAAAAAAGTAGTTCGATATTTTTTCGAAAAATGTTTCATCATGGCATATCAATTGTCTCAAAGCATTTATTCTATGTCTATAGTGGCGAGCACATGTCATTCGGTCTTTTCTTATGAGGTAGTCAATGTCATTATTTTCCAGTGTATCAATTTGTTTTTTACGTTTCCTGTTCTTATGAAAGTCAGATACCGCAACCACCAATGGATCCCAACAATGCTCTGCACTTGTGAATGCGATGAAAAATGTTGGTAGGCCCAATTGTCGAATCATTGCAAAAATAGTTTTCTTGTTTTGTTGCAAATAGTCAGGATAGATGCAAATGTTTTTGAAATCTATGTATCCAATATCAAATTTCAGGATTTTTTCTAGGTTTACTTTGTACTTGACATCCTTGGCCAACAACTTTCTTCCTTGTAACTTGTCTTTTCTTATTCAGACCCACATGCAAGACAACACTTGCTCTATTATTATGCGCATTATTAAAAAAAAAAAATTTGTTATGTGACAGGAGAAGTCACCGCTTGAATGTAGCAACTCCCATCAAAATATTTTATGGTAATTGATTCATTCATTAATGTCAGTGGGACGTGGATCTCCATAGAAGAGTGTTGGGAAGTTCATTTCCTCAGCAAATTTGTCCTTGAATATTCCAAGTGGACGTTGCCCCTCAGCAAGTGCAATTTCGACAATCTTGTCTTGCAAATCACGAATGCACTGTGAATCAGTGAATCCATGCACCAATGTCTCAGTAGGCGTTTCATTCTTTGATTCATCACTTGTATCAAATTCACTAGTAGTTTCGAGAGTCTGTGCATAGCTGTCATTCTCTTCTCTTAGAACATTGTTCCAGTTCTCATTTATACAAATGTTTTGTTCTTTGTACAGGGCCCTGGAACATAATTCTTTTAATGATTTCATAACAACATGCACACGTACTTTGCCTGTCTGATACACATTTTTTTATTGCAAGCGTCTTTTGAGAGCCACAACAATTGTCATTGTATCGCTAATGAATTGTGGCAAGGTTTTTTGCACAACATCTAGTTGAACAGGCACATTAATAATTGATCCTATTAAGCCCATCTGGGGTCGTTTATAACCCCAGGGCCTGATTTGTGCAAATGCAATTCGCAGAGACACAAGTCTCTCTTCAAGTTCTGTAAGTGCACTTACATCTGGTAGTGGTGTATTACATCTTATTTGGTCAAGGGTTGCAAATTGTGGCAGTTTTCCATTTTCAAGTGACCGTTTGCATGGAAGACAAATTTTGCCACTGGAAAATGTTTTATCATGTACTGTCAAGCAGAGGTATTCTGCTTCCAAATCAGGCGTGAAAGACTTACTGTTTTTTGTGAAATTCAATTGATCGCAAATTGCACATGCAATGGAAGGAGTGTCTTTGATTTGTTTCATGTAGGCATGTCTTGCATCTTTCTTCTGTAGGGAAGTATGGGTAGAAAGTGTTTGTTGGTTTTCATTTGTAGTAGTGCATGGTGTTGCTTCTAGCCCATGAAATGCGATTTTTTCCTCTCGAAATGTTGCATGACTATTGTGGGATATGCAACCATACCCGTTTCTGTTGTATTGTGCATGAACAATTTTTTTTAGATTGTGATATGTCATTTTCTCTCTAGAAGGAAGTGTAGCAATGCATTTTTTTCTCTCGTGTATGATCTTTTTCAAGTTGTGATAACTTAGTCTATGTTTCTTGTTCAAGGCTAGAATGACCTCATGGTAGCTGGGATGAATTTCACTCTGATTAAATAGCATGCGACGCTTATGCACATTCGATGTGGTTTCTGGCATTGACACTAGACCCTACACCGAGAATATTTCCTATACTACCAATGTTTTTTTTTGTCTCACGTATGAACTTTTTCAAGTTGTGATAACTTAGCCTACATTTTTTGTTTAAGCCCTGTATGACCTCATCACAACTGGGTTGAATTCCACACATGACCTTTTTCAAGTTGTGATAACTTAGTCTACATTTTTTTATTTAAGCTCCGTGTGGCCTTATCACAACTGGGAGGAGGTTCATTCTCATTAAAAAGCGTGCCACACGTATGCAGATTCGATGCGATTTGGGTGGCATGGATATTGGACCCTAAACCAGTGATATGTCCAAGCAACGGTTGATAATGGATATGTGTCGTATCTATTTTCAATGAGAGGATGTCAATTGTTCGATCGTAATTTGAATCAATAGACTAGGAATGGACAGTGCCATCTGGCAGGGCCGACCAGACCTGGATATTTACTCTGAATATGATAGATAGCCACTACAAACAAAATATTCCACCCTCCACATTTCTTTTTTCATATGGCAGTGCCATGTTTACAAGGTGTTCTTGCCAACTTCCAATTGCCGACATATTTTCTAGGAGATATGGCGAAAGGTGTTGATGCAAGCAGCTAAAACCCTACTGGCTGCCGCCTATAATTGCATTGCAAAAGGATTGTACAGTGTAAATCCACAATGACTGCACATCGAACTTTGCTGCTACCAAACAACAAATTGCATTGAACAGACTATCTCCACAACTAGATACAATAGTTGTTGCTATTTGCAAACCATGACAGTCTATGCGATGCATAATTTGTTTCCACTGCGATTCAAGGTCTTTGCAAACGAGGGACAAGTAAATATCAAGTCCTCCAAGATTGCATATGGACAATTTTCTATACAGTAGTGGTTCATAATGACCACTGACAGGATTGGCATCATGGAACAAAATGCAATATGGATTGTTAGATGCAGTTTTGTTGAATAGTAGATATCTTGTTTTTCTTGTCAATGACCACATTTCAATTGATATATTGAGCCACTTAGACAACCACCACATACAAAATGTATCTTCCCAAAGTCCCCTCTCATGTATAGGTAGAATTGGAGATGCAAACAACCACATCTTTGAAAAATATGTCGTGGCATCATGTATTCCATGCAACTTCCGAAGAAAATCAGATGCCAATTCATATTCATATGACTCCAATGCCTCAATGTCACCATTTTTTATACAACCCAAGAAATAATCTATCAATCCATTGCGCAGGTTGGTCGAGGAATAACGGAAATGCAGTAGAACATGAAATGCATCGAAAAGGCAATCTCCTACAGTATACAAGAATGCATCCAATCTAAAAAGCCCATTGCTATGCAACACCTCGTCGATGTTGTCATGTATAATGGAGTCTGTATCTATTTCATACGACTCAACATATATTACTTGTTTCATCCCTTAAATTGATATTTTCAAGTTGTTTCTTACCTATTTTCTGTTTGTATGAAAATAGAGCAAAGGGGAAAGAAAGATAAAACGAAAAAAAAGACAAATAGAAAACTACAAGGGCGGAACTGCGTACCAATCCCGGTATGTATCCTTCAACCTTCTTCTTATCAAATTCAACACCCCCCCCGAGTCGCCACATGAGATGACAAGAAAACAAACATACACTGAACAATGAACCAAACAGAAGAAACAACGCAAATAAATAACACTATAAATTTGTTGAGCACAAAGACTGATTTGAACCTATTCATGGTGTGCAACAAGCTTCTCAGAGGCAGAAGATGTTCTACAAAATAGAAAGGACAAGACAAAGGCAACAAGTGGATGAAGTTTTTGACCCAGAGAATAAAAACATTCCTTGTCACTACACCCCGACGGATGGTTCCCCCTTGTGACAGCTCCGAATTCGTTTTGTAAACCCCTTTGCATTGCAAGGTGCAAAACACCAAGTAGAAAAAAAGGAACAACAATGAAATGATGGCAGGGAAACTTACCCGTCAATGAGGGATGACAAGAGTGCAGCCAAAAAACTTGCAAACTACAACAACAAGTCCAACAACTTGCAAAGTTGAAGAACAACAAACCAGTGAACAACCACGAAGAGGTCCAACTGCAACTGCAAGACCTCAACTTTGCAAAGTTGAATCAAACAACAACAAGCAACATGGAATGAACAAATGAATGAGCATCAACCACTGAACCAATGATGCCAGTGGAGAACAATATTGCACAATTTCACTGCAAACAACACCATAAAAAAAATGGAACAAAACTGTATTGTAACATATCTGTACAATAAACATTTAAGGCTGCGAGACCTGTTAGGTAAACACTTAAGACTGTTAGAACCGTCCAAGAGCGTCGCCCTGTGAAAACATTTAAGAAAGAATGCAGTGTGGCAAGCCTATTTACGTACACAACAATGACAAAGACTCTCGAAGTACACAACAATAAAGAAAAATCACACATAGTAATAGTAATAAAATAATAATAATAATAATAATAACAATAACAATAGTTCGAACAATGGGGACTATGTTAATTTTTTTTATTTTTTTTATCGAAATGACAAAATAATATAAAAACTGACTATTGATGTGCAATAAGACCTCAAATCTATTAGTACAAACTTTGGATATCTAAACATTTCAATACGAATAGTACAAATTAAGAAAAGCACCGTACATGATAAAACTTTGGATATGGAAACATATAATTCATTGGGAATAGCGAAGCTGACAATAAGACCTCAAATCTATCATCCAATCAGATCATGACATATATGGGTTTTTTTAATATATAGAAAATAATGCTTTTACTTATGTAGTTCGAACATTACAAAGTATGCAAAAATTTGTAGTCGAACCACAAACTAATATGAATTCAACGAATTATCGATTGTTATAGTCCCTCTACGCCTTCGACATGGACTAATAACAATGTTTTTATTATTTTCATAAAAAATATTATATTACATTAAAGTGAAGAAATCGTGGGTTTACTCATAAAACAGAGTACAAAAAGGATGAATGAGATTAGCATATCTTAAATATTGATCATCCCTTCAAGGGTAATAGGGAGAACAAAATACAACATAGGATTCATATTTTCTTTTGAACATTCTCTTTTCATATATGCAAAAACATTGTTTTATAAATTGAATGCACATAAATAAACATAAGAAAATCAATAGTCATTCCTATAACATTTTTTCAATATTTTTCTTTTTGTGAATAGAGGGGTGTGGATAGATGCTAGAATGTGCTTCTTCCTAGCCGCTTCCTCTTGGAAAGTCAAGCTTATTCTTCCTAGTTGCTTCCTCTTTCAAAGTCAAGTTTATTCCCAAATTATGATCAATCTAGTGCTACCTTTAGGGGTCCATATTAATTTTCCATCTAGAATGGTCTAGATCTTTACTCTTCCAATTTTGGATGCATGGATTTTTGTCTTTCCCCTCCTTATCGTCAATTATGTTGATGCTGGGTGTTTTTTTAAATAGGTGTTCTTGGTATTTGATTAATTAATTCAATATTTGTTTTCAAATAGCTCAGGTTTTTGTTCTTGTTTTTCTCTTCTTGATCCATTCTACTTTTATAGGATGTTTGATTTCTATTCCAAGCTTAAAGCTTCTTATTCTTGGATTATTTCCAAAGCAATAACTTTCTCTACCTTGAATATGCAAGTGCTTCCTTTCTAGGATGAGGAGCAACTAAGGGATTTTTCTTCTTTATATTTGATTATTTAGACACTACTTAGAAATCTTCCTCTTTTTACTAAGCGGGAAGGGTACTATTCTTTAAAAAGTTCATTCTAAAATGTCAATATTCATGGAAACCATTACACTCAAAATAGAATTGATCATAATTCAACCATACACATGGGTGCGATTATTAATTTAAAACTTAATTGCTTATACTAATCCTTATCAAAAAATTATTTTAACACAAATTTTAACACACCATGTTTGATCTTGATTCATCTATAAACATCCCCAAAGAATTTCCTATTTCTTCAAAGGTCTCAACATCTTAGAAATTAGGAAGGAAATTTGGTATATTCCCCATTTGGGGACAAAGGACATAATTTCCTCTTTTAAATCAAAATCCACATACCAATGGTTAAGATATAAACTATTGGTTCCTATAAACCACGTGGTATTACAACATTCTAAATCTCAATTATCTTCTAATTGAAAAGGAAGTTGATATAACCCTCACGCAAAAGTAAATAGGTATTCCTCCTTTCATGAGAGGCGACGAATGACATTGGATCTAAGATTCGAGACTCCCATAAACTTTCTTATCATGCCTAGTTATGATCCACCTACAAGAGAACATTTTTCTTAGGCCTTTTTGTGAACTAAGTGTTCATTTCGAGGATCTATTCTCTATTTTTTAAACAAACTTCAATTACAAATATTTAGCTTTCTTAAATATTTAGACAATTATTGTAAATATTATTAATTATATTATTATCACATAGTATATTAGGGTATCTTATAAGGCAGAAATTTCACCATGATCATTTATATTCATTAATTTAGCTTTCTTAATTTTCTTAGATTATTAATGTAAACATTATTAATTATATTATTATTGATAGTATTAGGGTAGAAATTTCTTCGACTAATATAGTATTAGGGTAGAAATTTCTTCAACTATTAATGTAAATATTATTAATTTATATTATTATCATATAGTATTAGGATAGAAATTTTACCGTGATCAATATGTTTTTTTTCTTTAAAAATTTAAGTATTTTTAAATAAAATATAATTAAATTGATAAATATTTATCAAAATTTATAAATTTTAATATTAAACAATATTGAACTTATGATTTTTTCAAACTAAAATAGTTCCCCATAATAATATGCACAATATAATATTTGAATCCTTAAAAAATAATCTAGAAAGCAATAATCTCTACTTAAAAAATCAAAAGTATCTTCCTATTATAAAACTTAAAAAAAACCATGGGAAGAAAAAATAGGATAAGGAAAATTATCTCTTTTAACATACTTTAGATTAGCTTGGTATGTAGGAGCCAAACATAAAGAGTGTGAAAAAAGAAAACCATGAAATTAAAATCTTGAAGTTACTTATTTAGACATTTATTTAGTAATTTAGAATCACAATATAGTCTCCAATATTAATTTGGTTGTCTTAATTTAGGATTTCATGAACAAAAATGTGATGGAAATGTCACAATAAGCATATTTAATATCATTGTATAAATGAAATCTTAGAAGGAAGGAAGTTTCATTTTCAATATCTCTAAGTTGCATAAATTACAAATTATTTTTGCCTTTGTTTAAGTGTTCTAAGTTTTTGCTTTTTTGACACTAGAATTATACAAAAATAATCATTCAAATCTGCTTTTATTTCAAGAGTAAATGTCGTCGGAAATACACCCGATACTTTCCCACTTCGTGGATGATATGAGATGCCAAATCGCAACTCTAGGGACTCTAACGAAGCTCGAACTCTTAACCTCTCCCCGTACCGAGAGAGTGTGTGCATGTCTTATCACTTGAGTTATCCCATGGGACTAAAATTTCTCACTTGATTTCAAGCAAATATCCCAAAAAATATCTTCGAAGAAAGAAAAAAAAACCAAAACCTAGAACGTTTATCTTACTACGTTGATTATGAATGAATGAGTCGAAAATCGAATGTGAAAATTGATTTTGAAGGTGTGGACGGGCGCGCCGCATAACGTCGGTTTTCTTTGTGCTGAGTTGACTATGAATGGATAAAAAATATACGGTGAAACGTCGGTTTTCTTTGTGCTGAGTTGACTATGAATGTATCGAAAATCCGCGGTGAATGTTGACTTTGAAGGTCTGGACGGGTCACCGGCGCGCCGCAAAATGTCGGTTGTTGAGTTGAGATGAGGAGAGTACGTTTACTTAAAATTCTCTGCAACCCAATGGACTTCATCTCTGTTTCAGATTGAGGCATTCATACATGCAAAATCTCTACTATTTGCCCTATGTGTTAAGCCTTCATATGAACATCAGTCAAATGCACCTGGTTTTCTTCTAGTATTTTACATGGATTCCCACCTGTTGATGCCTCTAATGGCATTCTCAGTCTGCATCATATTTCAATCTCTGGCTAGCGCTGCCCAGTACCCTTCTGCTCTATATCCAGACTCCAAGAGCTGTGTGGAGAACGCAGGAGAAAACATTTTGCAAAGCAAGAACGGTATGTTTGCATTGAAATTTTCCAGATTCGTTAACCAAACTCAGTATCTGGTCATAGCTTATATACAATTGAATGAAACCATAGTATGGACGGCCAACAGAAACAAACCTATCAGAGGAAACCCCTGTTTAAAGCTGGCACATGAGGCAGGAGACCTGATTCTACAAGACATAGACGGGTCTCTGGCATGGTCTGCCAA
>ML828934.1:50856-66242 GCA_009831015.1 Picea engelmannii
CAACCATACAACATCGGGTGGCTTCGCCAAGGACGAGATCTTCGTGTTAGCCAGCAGTGTCGATTGTCATACGGCATCCAACCCTTCAAGGATGAGGTATTATGTGATGTTTCCCCACTGGATGTCTGTGATGTTCTCTTGGGTCAGCCATATATGTGGAAACGCCATGCTATCTATGAGTCTCGACCTCGTAGTGTCATTATTACTCTGGGGGGTCATCTCTACAGGATACCAGAGGTAGTTCCAATTACTGCCCCACCTAAACAGTGCTGCAAGATAGTATCTCATACTACAAAATTCATCTTCTTCACAATCTGTTCAAAAGGGGAACAAAAGGATACTACAACCACTACAGCCTTGGCCCAAGCACCTTCTATCCAACAGAAGCAGGTCAACAAGGTTGCAGCAAAGTGCAAAGATTCCTTCTGCACATCGTCCTCTCATGTGTCTCGACTTGTTGAGCAGCCTCAACCGCAACAGGTTCGTGACAGATTTCCACAAACTAAGCAACGCGACGTCTCCAACAAGACAAACAACTCACCAAGATGCAGATTCAACAAATGCTTTTCCCTCTCCACCGGGAACTCAACGCAATGGATACCATTGCTTCCTAAGGAGGGAGGATTGATCCATGTGGATATTGGTGGCCACCCACCATTTCCAAATGGCTCAAAACAGTTTTCTGGCCATTTTGGCAATTTACTATTTTTAGCAGGTTTTAACTTCCGGGGCCATTTTGAGGGTCCAAATGAAGGTTTTTCGAGATTGAGGTTCTCAATGATATCCGAAGGCATATTTCTCCCCCAAAATGAATCTCCTCGACAATACCTTTCCAACGAGCTATCACACGCCTAAAACGGAGCTCGTATGCAAAAGTTACGACCCCGAGAAGTTGATGTACTCACTTACCCAAATGGGGCCCACATGAATTTTGGCGCTTCCTCTCCTAGGGTTAGGTTTTTGGATGTCTAGGACTTTTTACATTCCCTTTTATTGTAAAAAGGCCTCTAGAACCTCATTGTAATCATCTTCTTGCAAATGCGAGTAGCCGTCACATCTCTTCTCAGAGATAAGCTACCACCATTCTAGCGAGTCTTTCACTCTGTATTTTACAATCTCTGTACATTTATTTCATTAATAGAAATCGTGTATTACTGTATCTCTGTGTTTATGGTTGCATCTCTGATATATTTCTGTTATTACTGGGTATATGCGATATCTCTGTGCATTTCTTCTCTCTCATTTCATGCCGAAAATAATCCAGATCAAAGCCCAAGATGAGATTCTTGAGATTTTTAACCATTTCTCCATTGTTTGGCTCGAACAATAAATATATCATTGCCCCTATCTTGTTCTTGCTTGTTATGTGTATATTAATCTTCTTCATTTCTCTGGTTTATTAACTTTTGGTTGCAGGCCACCCGATCTCAACAATTTGCTTGTTGAGATTGCTATGGTTGGAAGTCCTTCAACAAGATCTTATGGGCTGCATTTTACCGGTAATATTGTTTTAGCTCGAGAAAATCATACCAAAGAAGAATTTTCTAACAATCTTTCTCAATGTATGGTGAAATGAACTAGAAAATGTTTTGAGTATTTTTAAGCTCATAACGTACTTTCTGCTTGTCTATTCCAGCTTGATAAAATGAGTGAAGGATTTCTTGCTGCCTTAAAAAGATAGTTGCAGGGTGATTGTCTAGCTTGTACTTTGCAGGTGGAGCACCCTTCGTCTTTGCAAATCGACCCCCCTCTTTTTAGCCTTGAAACCCCATACTATTCCTTTCAGTCTCCACTTGGTTACCAAAACTCAATTTTTTTTAAGTAGTAGACCATAGATTTGTCAAGCTAAAATTTTGGGTTTGCTGCTCCCCTTTAGCCAGTACCCCATTCCACCAAAACCATATACCAAGAGCATTGGTTTCTAATTTTCCATGCAAATCTAGTGGTCAAATTCATAGTGGTTTGGTATCCTAAGCCATAAATTTGTTGGGGTATCATTCTTGTGTTATGCACTAAAGATTATACTATAGAAAACATTTTCTTTGGGATGCGGTAACACATTTTTTAGAAGCTCATAGGGTTGTACATAAAGTGTTGGACAAAATGTTGTAAAGAAAATCTTCAAATTTAATCAATAGTCTGTAGTTTTGCTTGCATGCTTGGCCTAAAAATGAAATTGTATGTATGAGATATTTCATAAGTTATGACATTATGCACCAACAATTATATACACGCTCAAACTCTAGATAGTTTAAGGTCATGGCATTGAGGGAATCACTAACTTTGACGTTGCATGCCAACTATTTGACGAAATGTGTGCAGGACGACTTTGTATTCACTTAACAATTGTTTATTCCATATTTTTGTATGCAGGTTTAGACCTATGTTCATTGGTTTTTGGGATGGGGAACGACAGGGACGGGGGACGCGTCCCCTGGACGACTAGAGCGCACCCTCAAAATTTTCAGCGGACGACGGGTTGGGGACGACAATAATATATATATATATATATATATATATATATATATATATATATATATATATATATATATATATATTAAAAAATTAAAATTCACCATAAACATTTGTAGTTTCTTCAAGCTTGTACGCATAACAAACTATATTATAAAGTATTATGCACAACCCTTACACTTACCAATTCTGAAAAAGCTTAAGCTATTTAAAAAAGGGCGGAGTGTCATTTCATTATTGGAAGCTAGACAAGAGCAAAATGAAGTTTAGCTTTAAGAAACTTAAGTGAGAAATGTCTCTACAACAGTTGTTCTTCCTCATATTTCTTGTTAATGACGATTATGTTAAAACTTAAAAGACATTCCCTTCAATAGGTTTTGCAGATTTTTATGGATGTGTTGAAAAACAATATAAAACACTTTGGTTCTGTAAAGAGATTAGATTCATATTTCAGATTAATAAAGTGATTGAATAAGAATTTATTCAAACATTTAGTACCAGTCGAAGTCACTACTATCTGATTGTTTTCACCATGCTTGAGGTTGGAATGGTGGAAGCACTCTAATTGAATGACCCCCGGAAACCCATGTACCACATGTAAAAGCTAAGATGACTAGAAAAATGAGAAAAACAAGAGCAATAACCACAAGGATCAGCCCTTTGAAATGTTTCATTTCTCGTTTTTTTGACATGGAAGTTTTTCTTGTTGTAACCTTGCTGCTAAAAATACAATATTTAAATCACCAAAAACCCAAATCAAAACCCATCACAAAACCCATGTTTTGAGCTGCAACGTTTACCACAGATTTAGATTCAATGCAATACAAAAATAATAGATGGGAAAAATGATCTTATTGTCCAATCATCAATTTCCATGATTGTCAACACTGAAGATATATGCTTGGAATATCCCCAAAATTTGCCCAAAAAATCCCTAAAATCTGCCTAAAACATGCTCGAAATCTGTTTGAAATGTCCCTGAAATCTGTTCGAAACGTCTTGGGGATGACCATCAAGTCCCTGAGTCCCCAATGGAGTCCCCAACAATTTGGGTAAGTTTTCTAAGGGTCCCCAAGTCCCCGAAACACGGGTTTTTTTCGGGGGGGACGGACCCCGTGCAACATAGGTTTAGACTCATATTTGCAAGATGGAATGATCATTTTCTTTGGTGTCTAAAAGTTTATAGTGGCCATGTAATTGAAATAATTTTTTTCCACAACTGTGTCACACAATTGTTTTTGAATTTCTGAGATTATTTTGTCAAATCTGAAGAATATATGTCAGTTGTTGCTTGAGATTTATTACTAGTTGTGTTGGTAATTGTATTTTTGAACCTAAAGCTACAACGTTGGGGTAGTCACACAAGTGCTGGGCGAATTTAGAGTTCTCAAGTAGAATTTGCAAGAATAGGATAACTTTTCTTTTAGGACTGGCATGCCCACTGTATTTTTGGAAAAGAATGTAATGGCGTGAAATAATATGTTTGATTCCCTTACTTTAGTTAGCACTTGAGCTGTTTGACAAAATGATTGAAAGAAATTCCCTCATATACACATGATAGTCTCTATGGTAATATTTGTTTGTTGATTGAAAAATTGTGATCATGAGTGAGAAACATTTTGGAACTTATCAACAACATCAAATAAGCTTGATTTTATGGATTAAATGATAGCATTGAAAGAGTCTCTGAATTCTGGGCTGCGTTCTAACTGAGTGACAAATTGTATAAATGTATATTTTTCTATATATTCCATAACAACCTCTGTTGTCTCACTGTTTCAGAGATATATTTCGGCAATACCTTGGTGAATGCATGTAAAATCATAATCTACCTAATTGGGGACTCTAAGAATTATAAACCCTGAGCATAAATCAAGTGGCAACAACACACACGATATACTTTTCATTTGAATGGACCATGGTTTGAATGTATTACATCTTGGTCTCTGCTTTCTGAGTTCAAGGGGAAGCTTAAATCTGAAACCCAAGCTCCATATCCCAACCTTAAAATTCTTATATCCTCCATGGGAATTTTGTCCATATTTGGGAGATAGTATTCGAAAAATTAGTTTACCTAAATAGGATTTTCGATCAGCTATCTGTCGGTGTAATTTTAATATCCATCTTGAAGAAGGACGATAAGCCTATAGATCTTCTTTCTACTATTTATTCCCTTCTTATGAGAGTTGGATACTTTGAAATTATTTCCCCTTGTTATCATCCCACTTCACATTGAGATTGGGTTTCCTATCTACATTCTCTAGAGACCTCCATTTCATTCCAAATGTTGAATTATGAAGGGCAAATTTTGACATCATATGAATTGAGGAAAACACCACCTTTATATAAATCTAAATTCTGTTTGAGTTATATAATAACAAGGTTTTAGCTGTGTTTTGATTGTTTGGATTCACCTCATGATCTACAACTTGCATGCTGATCTAAAGGTACACAGAAAGGCTTTATAATATCAACATTTTATTGCCTATGTATTCTCCCATGGTTGTTATATCATCTTCTTGAGACACAAGTTGTTGCAGATTTTTTCTCTTGTTTGGACACGATGGTGGGCACTCTTAGAGTTGAGGACAGGTTGGAGAGGAGCACAAATTTCTGGGCCTGGAAGGATAAGATTCTTTTTCTCTTGGAAGAGAATGAATTCAGAGATTACATTGAGATAGTGATTCCAGATCCAAATGATGCACAATAATTGACAACTCGTAAGAAGAAGGAAGTGAAGTCCAAGCGGGTGTTTATGGATTCTATGAAAGATCACTTGACTCCTCATATTCCCGAGAAGAAGACAACCAAGGATATGTATGATGCTTTTGTGGGCTTGTACCAAAGTGGGAATGCAAACGGTAAGTTGATTTTGAGGTATAAGCTCTGATCAGTGGAGATGTCTAGATCAGACACAATTGTTAGCTACCTCACGAGGATCATTCAGATTCGTGATCAGATTGTAGCCATTGGTGAGGTAGTTGATGACATAGAGTTGGTGAATGTGGCAATGAATGGTTTTACTAGGTCTTGGGAACCATTTGTGTAGGGCATTTGTGCACGAGAAAAATTTCCACCATTTGACAGACTGTGGATCAATTGTATCCAGGAGGAGGCTCGAATAGAGTCCAGAAATGGCAAGCAAAGAGGTAGTGATGATGAGAAACAAACCCTAGCTGCAAATGCTAGGAAGGGTAAATGAAAAGGTTCAATATAGGGAGAGGCATCTCCAGAGCAGTGGAAGAAGAAGGACCTTAGCAAGGTCAAGTGCTTTGCCCGTCATAAGCTTGGCCATTATGCTTCACAATGTCCACAATGGAAGAAAGGGAAAGGGAAGCAA
This sequence comes from Picea engelmannii, assembly GCA_009831015.1. Classification (NCBI taxonomy): domain Eukaryota; kingdom Viridiplantae; phylum Streptophyta; class Pinopsida; order Pinales; family Pinaceae; genus Picea; species Picea engelmannii. The sequence continues at coordinate 56,669 of ML828934.1, forward strand.
CATACATCATCAACAAAGGTGGATGAGGTTGTATACAGGCTTCAAAGGGAGTTCTTATTGGTCTCCACCCTTTCTGGTACAGTTTCCAGTAGTGGAATTGGTTGGAGGATAGTGGAGCTTCTCGTCATATGACATGATAACATGAGTCACTCACTGATTGTCAGAGGAGGACTCAGGATTGTAGGTGGAGCTTAATGATAATTCCAAGTATGCAGTCAAGGGAGTTGGAACAACTTTGTTTTATTTGGAGTCTAGGAAGCCTCTCAGGATGAGTGATGTGTTGTATGTGTCGGGGTTGAATAAGAACCTACTTTCTATCTCAACTATGTAAGACAAAGGGTATGCAATGGTTTTCTTAGGTGGACTGGTTCTTGCATGGCCTAGAGGATTGAGCATTGACTCAACAAGGGTCATTGGTGTTTGTGATGCTGGTATTTACAGGTTGACATGACAACCAACCCATGCCTTGGTACATGATAATGATAGTCTATGTGAGCTTTGGCATAGGAGATTGAGACACTTGCATTACAGGGATTTTCCAGTGTTGAGGAGGATGGTTACAAGTCTTCCAAAATTTGGAGCAGAGCACCAGGGTGTATGCAAGGGTTGTGCACTTCAAAAGAATGCCAAGGATTCTTTTCCGAGCAGTGATAATAGGCCCAAGAGGATCTTGGATCTAGTATTTTCATATGTGTGTGGACCGATGTTAGTTCCATATTTGAGTGGTTACTTGTACTATGTGACCTTCATTGATGATTATTCTAGGAGGACATGGATATTCTTCATGAAGATCAAGGATGAGGTCTTCAGTCGATTCAGGGAGTTTAGGGCTCTGGTGGAGAATTATACAAGGAAGAAGATCAAGGTCTTGATGTTAGATAATGGTGGCGAGTATACCTCCAACGACTTCAGGGATTTCTGCAAGGAGGTAGGGACTAGGAGGGAACTGACAATACCTTTCAACCCACAACAAAATGGGGTTGTGAAGAGGAAGAATCATACCATAGTTGAGGTTTCTAGGGAGATGTTGCATGACCAGGATCTACCTATGTTGTTGTGAGTAGAGGCATGTAACATGATAGTCTATGTTCAGAACAAGAGTCCTCATAGGATGTTGGAGGACAAGACTTCCGAGGAGGCATTCACATGAGTGAGACCAGAGATAGGGAATTTGAGGATCCTTGGTTGTTTAGTTTACATCCATGTTCATAAGGAGAAGAGGACGAAGTTAGAACCTTATGGGAGGAAGGGCATGTTTGTGGAATACAATGAGACTTCGAAGGCCTACTAGATCTACATTCCAGGATAGTGGCAGATTGAGGTTAGTCGGGATGTCAGGTTTGAGGAGGAGTTGGATTTCAGGAGGTCCCAAGAGACCACATCAGGGACATATGGTGAGGAGCACGAGTTTCCAAAGGTTGATTAGAGTACATGTCCATCTAGTACATGGGTTCAACCTTTAGACCATGAGGAGGATTCAGACGAGTCAGTGGATCTAGTGGACCCTCCTAGTGATAAGGGAATGAAGCCTAGATGGCTTCAGGATACTTTGAGATATTCATAGAGGCATGTAGCACCCAAGGGAAATTTTAGAGAGAGAAGGACTCCTCAGAGGTTTTCGATCTATGTGGCGCTTATGAGTAGCATCATTGATTCTGAGCTTTCCAATTTTTAGGAGGAAACAAGCCAGGATGTTTGGAAGGATTCCATGATGGAGGAGTATCAATTCATAATGAAGAATGATGTGTGGGATGTAGTTCTGAGACTAGAGGGGAATTCTATGGTGACTTCCATGTGGATCTGCAAGATCAAGCATGTTACAGATGGTAGCATCGAGAAGTACAAGGTGAGGTTCATGGAAAGAGGGTTCTCCCCAAAAGAGGGAGTGGACTATGAGGAGACTTTTTCTCCAGTCGCCAGGTATACTTCTATCAGGGCTATTATTTCTCTTGCTTCAGTTATGGGGTGGAGGATACATCAGATGGATGTGAAGATAACATTCCTTAATGATGTGATTGAGGAGGAGGTGTACATAGAGAAAACTCACGGATTTGAGGTACATGGGAGGGAGTCCCATGTTTGCAGGTTGAAGAAAGATTTGTATGGACTCAAGCAGACACCCAAGGCATGGTACTCAAGGATCGACGGGTATTTGCAGAGCATGGGATTCACCCACTTGGAGGAATGCACAATTCTAATTTAATGTTGAGTTTAGTTGAAATATTCTAAAGTAAGTAAGGGGATTCTAAACTCACTTTTAGACTCTTGTAAAAGGAGAGAAAATGTAAAGAGACACCACACATCTTATTTTTTCATCATGTGTTTGGCATGAGTGAGTAAGCACTCTTGCCAAGGAAATTGGGGAGGTAATTTCAGCAAGGAAATTATTCACTTGGGAAAATCTAATCTAAGGTTTTTGGTCTTTCTTTCTCAGTTTTCTAGCCAAGGAAGAGAATCTACACATGTGGTGAGAGAGAAGGAAGAGGTCGCATATGTGGAGCCGTACAGTTCGTATAGCATGTCGTACTACATGTGCGAGCTGCAACAGAACAATCTCACATGTGGACTGTACGACACATTTATTGCAGGTCGTACAACACATGTAAAATGTACATCCATGGAGACAACCGCATGTGTGGTCCATACAACAACATGATGCATGTGAGAACTGCAGGGTGACATCATTAGTCGTACAAGTGACATCAACTAGGGTTTGCAACATATTTGTAAGTTGGAAGGTTTTCTAGAATTTCGATGAAGTTGTAATTTTGTGAGAGGACTATTTTTTTCCTCGGGATCCTTAATTTGGAAATTTTATTGGATACCAATTTGTGTCTCTTGTGCATGGATGATTTCTCTCTAAACTTTGTTCTTCTGCTATAATTTTCTGTCATAATTTTAGTGTAAAATTATTTAGTGATAACAACCATAGTTTACTGTTTGAGGTAACTTGGAAGTAATTTTTAGATTTGAAATTGAATGCATTAAATGCTTAAAATTTGACACTCCAAGTATACTTGGAGTTCCTTAATAGAGACTATCAAAATAACCTCAAGCCATATTTTTTTTTTTTTAATTTTTGGAATTTTCAAAATGTTATGGATCAAATGCGTAAAATATCACAATAGAACATAAGTACACACCATGTACAACAATGTGAGCATGGAGCACAACTCCAATATAGATAAAAGATATTAGTTACACAATAACTCCTTAAAGAATATGATAACCTACACAAAATAACCAAATACATTCATACACCACAATTCACATCTCCTCTATAATGAATACATGATCTCTATATATACTTATTCACACCTACACATGAGGTCCATTTACTATTAGGCTGACCCTATTACATATATATTTACACATTACATGTACATTTAGTCCCATATATTCCCCCCCTTGGGGTCATATCATATATATTTAACCATGTATATGCCCCCCCTTGGGTTATAACATAGTACCCTCCTTCAAAAAGCTTTGTTCTCAAAGCTTTGCAATTAAAGGATTCATGTGTGATGAAACCATGTAATATGATTCTCTTGTGTTCCTTCTTTATTCTTTCCATTGATGATGATCCATCTATCCAAAATCAATTCTTTTCGGTCGTAATCCTTGGTGGCTAGTTGTTGCATAATTTTCTTTCCCTTGATTCCATGTAATATTGTTGTTGAAACTTCTGCAATTTGTAGTAGATGTTGGTCTATAATAATATCTTGTTGAATAATGGTTTTGTCATGCATTGTTTCATGAATATTGATAAGTATTCCATCTTCTTCCTTGATAATGTTGATATCGACCTTCTTGTCTTCCTTGAAATCTTTTATGGTAATGAGGGTGTCGATATGGTTTCAAATTTGATTGTTTTCCTTCACTCTGCACATGCATTTCATCTATATTCTTTTCATATACAATGGCATCCTCTATCCTCTTTGATTGGTATTTTATTACTCCAGTCTTGGAGATAATACCATCATATTTGGCATGAACATCCTCTAGATGAAGTTTAACTTCTTCAAGTATCTTCTATTGACATTTTTGAATCTTGTCTTCTTTCTCCTTTTGAAGCTGCAATGCCACCCCATTTATCGAATTTTGACGTCCTTATTCAATTATGGATTTCATTTCTAATTTTACCTCATCAATGTTTATGGATTCCTCAACCTTCTTGCAAATTACCCCTTCAAGTATTTTGTTTATTCTTCATCTAATATCCTTTCTTTTTCTTGATTTTGAAAATGATTATTTTATTCTTTCAATCTCTTAACATCATCCAATAGTTTTTAATTATGGTTTCATAATCTACATACTTCTTCATCTTTTTTTTTTTCAATTCTTTCCTTGCCTCATCCTTTTACCACTTCCCTTTACTACTCATTCCCTGTTTTAATTTTGAACTTCTTTAACAAGTGTTTCATTAATGTCTTGTATCTTAGATATCTCATCACCCTTCTTCTTGATCTCTTCTTTTGATTCTTTTAACTCCTCTTGATTTTTATACATCTCCTCCCTTTTTGTATCCTTGATCCATTTATTTGAGAAGAGTTTTTCAAAAATTTTCCATGTGGGGGAGAATTGAGTACCTTCATCAAGGCTATCCCACCACTTGCAAGATTCACCATCAAACTCAAGGCTTGCCCCAAAATGAGTATTACAATATTATTTTACCATCCTCAACCATTCCTCCGGATTGATTTCATCTTTATCTTCATCTCTTGTAAATTTAGTTATTTCCATTGATTATCAAGTGAGATATAACCACAATCCTCAAATTAAAACATAAATATGTTGAAAATAATATCCAAAATGGTTATCATTATGTTTCCAACATATTATCCTATGTTTCCTCTTTCCAATGGCTTTTGAATAATCTCAATCAGACATTCCAATCAAAAGTTATCATAGTTTTAAGTGAGCATACCTTTGAAACCCTGAGTTCGAGTTTGTCCTTCTAGCCGACCTTCCTTTTGATGTATTTATGAAATTTCGGTCCCTATGAATCTAATTTTTTTTTTCTATAGTACTTTAATATGTATTCTTTGAAATGCCATAGGTATGACCAAAATTTGATGTGCCAAATGAAAGTTATGGTAACTTTCCCAAACCTTGCTGATTTTTATCCTTTTATGGAGAGCGAACTTGTACAAAATGCCACGTGTCCAATATTTAATACTTGTTTATGAAATTATTGTACCAGAAATACTATGGACTATCCTCTTTCAAATGTGATTGGTGTCACTGAATTTGGATCCTTGTTGAAGAAGATATGATCATTTTTCTCGGAACACTTGTTTGAGACTAGTTATTGGACTAGTAAAAAACCCTATCTTCTATAGGCTATATATATGAAATTTTAATGACCCATATGTTGAAATTTCTACCACAGATACTTTGATATGTATTCTAAATAAAATCCAAGATTTTCTATCTGAATTGTCCCATAAAAAATGTTATAGCAAAAATCTCAAGATGACTAGTTTAAAACGAAATTCAGGATGAGTCAAAAACCTCATCTTCCATAGGTTGTATCTCTGAAAGTATAATGAAACATAAGCTGAAATTGGTACCACAAATACCTTGATACGTATTCTAAATAACCTCCAAGTTTTGTTGTCTTAATCATCATGGAAAAAAAGTTATAATGACAATTTTAAGATGCCTTGCTTGGAGAAGAAAAACTCGGGGATCAATGCCTTGATACCAAATGTTATGGACCAAATGCTTAAAATATCACAATAGAACATAAGTAAACACCATGTACATCAATGTGAGCATGGATCACAACTCGAATATAGATAAGAGATATTAGTTACACAATAACTCCTTAAATAATAGGATAATCTCTTCCAAATCGCCGAATACATTCATACATCACAATTCATATCTCCTCAATAATGAATACATGATCTCTATATATACCTATTCACACCTACACATGAGACCCCTTTACTATCATAACAACCCTATTACATATATATTTACACATTACATGTACATTTATCCCCATATATGCCTCCCCTTGGGGTCATATCATATTCATTTAACCCTATATATACCCCTCTTGTGTCATAACACAAAATTGTTGGAGGTTTCACCTTTTTAGGTTTCCATGACCTTCCATAGACATATCTAATTTGATGGAATTACCTAAATAAAAGGGATATCTTTATCTTGGAATGAAATGATGTTTTTTGCAAGCCATAGCCCCCAGAATACAAAACATGGCAATTCCCTATAAGTAGCTATTTCCTCATCCTTGTACTAGCTTTCAAAATAGGCTAACATGGATTCCCCTCTCCAATCATTTTCATCATTAGGTAGCTTTATTAATTCAGTGCAAACTTACCTTACATAGGAAAAGTGCACAAATAAATGGTCCACAATTTCATCATTGTTATTACATATAATGCATCTAGCATATCCATGCAAGTTTCTATTTTGTCCATTGTCCCACATTAGTATTTTATTTTAAAATGCTAGTGACAAAAAGATCTTGGTTTTGAGCTGATTATTTAGCTCCCAAAATATTTTACACCACCATTACCCTCCCCCCCTACGTTTTCCTCCATCCTAGCTGCATACCAGTCTAGTTTCACTATGTATACCCCTAACCCTTTGTTCTTAGACCACTTCAATTCATCTTCTTGGTCAATGAGTTTAAGAGCATGGTATTTTAATCCAAGTATATATTGATTCCATTCCTCAACACATTCTCCCTACATATTCAAATAAGTAGCATTTTTCCATCATTGGCTCCACTAAGTATTCAAACCTAGAATCGTTGCATAGACCTAATATACTAAAAATTCCTTGATGATGAAGACAATTTATCAAAGGGTCTAAAACTTTGTAGTTCCAGGGATCTTCACCAATCCTTACCTTATTCTCTTTTCCTACTTTCTAGTCTAACCATTTTCCAACCAATGGGAACACCTTTAACAATTGTTTCCATATCATTGAGGCTCCTCTATAAGACTTTATTATCCAATCCTCTACTAATCTTGTTCCTATGTATTTTTCCATCATCACTACCCCCCATAGGCTCTCACTGTGAATCTATCTCCCTAAAATATTTGCTACCAACACTTGTTCAAATAAATACAAATTCTTAAGGCCCCACACACCTACCCTTTTTGTCTTGAAATTTTACTTGGCTTCACCAACGAGATCCCCTCCTTTACTTTCTTTTCAATCTACAAAAAATAAAGCACCCTCTTCTTATTTTCTCCAGTATCCCTTTTGGAATGTGTGCCAAAGAAAACCAATAGACATGAATTCCTTCCAACATTGATTTAACCCACCAGGGTTAGCTTACCTCCTCGAGATATCCCTTTGAAACACCAATTTGTCACTCTATCCTCAATTTTCTTATACAACCAAGTCCAATCAGTGAACTTGTAGTCATTAAGATTTAAATGAAAACCCATACACTTGATTCCTTTATCCAAAGAGAATGAAGATGGAGTATAGGGAATGATTTGTGATATCTATGTTTTTATTTTTTCCTCCAACCCATTGAAGAGGATAGAATAATTTTAAATATTTACTTCCATCCCAGTTTCTTGAGAATAAAAGTCTAAAATATCCTTGTATTTTTTCACCTTATATAGTGTTCATTTACCAAATTGCATTACACCATCTACAAAAACAAGATGGGTCAGATTGACTTATCTTACCACCTTTATACCTTTGTAAACCCCTCCCTTTTTTATAAGGCTATGATCATCCTGTTCAAAACCTATACTACTAGCAAGAAAAGGAGAGGGGACATTGAGCACCCTTGATTGAGTCCACTTGTAGCATAAAAAAATATAGGAGGAGATCCATTAATAAGAACTACAAAGGATACTAAGGAGAGGAAACCCATAATCCAATTCATCATTTTAAATGCCATCCCTATTTCTTACAACGACAATCTTAAATACATCTAATAGGCCTTTACGAGATCAATTTTCATTACCAATATTGGGATTTTATCAACCTTTATAGAACACATGTTGTCCTGTGCTAAAGCAACATGGATTTGTATATTGAAGAGAAACCCAAATTTCTCTTCTAATATGAACCCATATAGGAAGATCTTCCATCTATTTGCCATTTTTTTGTTATAATCTTATACACATAAATACACAAAGGAATTGGTCTATAGTCATCAAAGGTGGATGACCATCGACATATAACATGTTATTCATGTTAATTTTTTCGAAAGCATAACCGTTCCTGCACATATTATACATGGAAACAATGTGTTTATGTTTAACCATGTTCAAATAATCAAACATACTAAAGTGCTATTCAATGTAATGTTTGGGAGGAATGATTACATGTAAAAGGATAAACAACCCAAGATTTGCAACATCTATTTTAGACTTGGTAATCACGTAATTATTACCACAAAAGAGGAATTCAATCCCAACATTAACGATAGGGAGGGAAGACAACCAAGCACCATGCAAAGCGTGGTTGTAACAAGTTTGGTATTTACTCCTTATGTCCCAAACAAAATTACACACATATTCCTTCTTGCATATAACATTGATAAGAAGGAAATCCTTCCATGCGACATAAAGATATAATTGATTGTATTTTTAATGAGAAGGATAAGTATTGTTGAGTGTGAGTATCAACTTGGTTCAACATGTGAGACATTAATGGAAGGTTATAGGGATGTTGCCCCTAAAATAATGCACACAAAACATGTCGCATGAAGCCATTTTCTTGATTGATACCTCTTATTTCTTGCACACATTAACATAAAATTATTTGGTTGTCTTAGGAACAATAACTCCTCAATCACAATAGGTATATACTTTTTGATTTCATAGAAAGTGTTGTTTTATAATAACTTGTTCAAATCATATTATGCTTACTTTAATTTAACATCAAATCAAGCATAGCAATGGTGGTGGTTAAAAACAAAGAGGAAACCACACACGAAAGGGAGGGAGTTTCACTTTCCTCTCTCACTTTATGAGACCGAGTTACTCGTCATTCACAATTTTATGATTTTATCAGTCACGTCACATCTACACAAGCAAGGATCACAAGAAGATCAACAATAAGTAGTCATCAAAACCTACACATGTTGTTCATGTTTCATATGTCGAGTGATGGAGGCATATGCATATTGATCTAAAATAAAAACAAAAATGAGAAACACAATCATCCACACATGTAGAATATATATATATATATATATATATATTTATTTGTTGATGACTGTGTTTATAAAAACTATTGTGGATATTTTACTGGAAAGTTCATCAGAATGAATATTACAATATCGTGCAAATATGGTGAGATGTTCCTCTATTATCCAATGTTTACTTATTCTTATAATTTAGTATTACAATCATAATGCTGAAATTACTAAAATATACTAAGAATGTATTATTAAAATAAGCTAAAAAAATACCACACTATCTACACAATGAACACAAGATGTGCCCTAGGAAACTCATTATGGGAAAACATAGCAAAAAGGTGAGACTATGCCTTGATCTTTTTTTCTCAAATATAAAATGTACCTACAAAGAAACATGGACTCATTATGGAGTTTTAATAGACA
>ML828934.1:73311-91667 GCA_009831015.1 Picea engelmannii
TATGGAATTTACTTGTTGTGCATACATTTTTTTCTTGAGTATTCACATGTCGTTGTGTGTAATTTGTATGTAGTTATGTATATGTTTACTTAGTTGCATTCATAATGTTACTATATGCATGTTAAATCCTCATTGTAGTGCATTTAATTGTGAGATTATCTATTGTGTGATTACTTTGAGTTTTAAGTAGTTGTATGTTGCTTTGTGAATGTTAATTTAGTTGCATTCATGTTTTAAGAATGTTGGGTAACTACTCGGTTGTTTTTAGCATGCGTGCATTTGATATAATTGGTATCAGAAAATTTTAAATTATCGGGTTTAGTAGTGAGAGACACTATACATAGTATCTAGAACTTGGCTTAAAGAAAGAAGTTCAAACCTTAGCCATCGTAGATGAATACAATGGAAATCCAAGGGACGAATTGGAGGAAAGATTTATGAAGTTGGAAGCACAAGTCTCTAACATCTCTTTCAACATGGTGATGCTCATGGAAACTCTAGAGGCCAAAGTGGGCCTTTTAGGGAGTTTGGTAGCTTTAATTTAGAGGTTGGCTCCAAGGAGAAATTTGAAGACAAAGAAAAAATAGAAAAGGAGCCAAAGAAGAGAGATCAAGTTCCAACATCATATCTTCCTACATTGTGTTCAAAGTGGAAGCGAAAGTGGACATTAAACCCTATCAAGGTGAGATTGATGATGTCAAGTTGAATCAATGGTTGTAATAGTTAGAAGTCTATTTTTGTGTCCATACATATGAGAAGAGAAAAATATATCATTTCCTGAGCAAATTTAGAGGGCCTTGCCCAAACTTGGTAGGAAATCCACATAGAGACTCTTAGATTGTAGGGTGATCATTTAGTAACTTAGTGGGATGTGTTTAAATCCCTATTAAGTCCCACTTTAACCCTATTGAAATACAAATATGATTGATGGATTGATTCCCATTACTTTCGACGGAAGCAAAAACAAAGTCTGCAAGAGTACACCATTGATTTTAGAAAATAAGCCATTATGTTGGGGGTATCTTCCAAGAACTACTCAAATGTACTCCTCAAGTATGTAGATAGTCTCCATAGTAATTGAAGGAGGCAAATGATTCTTTTTAAACCTATGACCATTGATGAGGCCTATGTGCAAGAACAATATATGGAAATGAACAAGGAGAAAGGGAAACCAAATGGTTCCAAGTAGATAGGTCAAAAACACACTTCCAAATAGGGAAAGGAAAGGGTAATACGAAAACAACCACTACACATCAATGCAAGGATACAAGTAACCAATATAACCATTGCAATGTCAATGGTAATACCAAAGATAAGTTTTGGAATCTATATCCAACCTTGAATCCAAAGAAGTGCAAGAAGGAAGCCAAGAAAAAGAATATGTTAGTCATAGATTTAGGCATTGGGATAGAGAACAAATCAGAAGTAGACGATGTATTTTTTTGCATTACAATGAAAAAGGAGGTGACCTAAGTAGCCTCCATCCCAAGGAAGATAAGGAGATGATTAAACTCTTCTATATCAAGATCCATGTCAAGAAGATAAAGGTGACTGTTTTATTTTATTTGAATTTGTAATTTAACCTCATAACAGAGGATTTGGTGAGTAAGATTTGCTTGGAAGTTCATGCCCATCCTTATACATACCCATTCGAATGGGTAAACAAGGATGTAGAGATTAGGGTCACTAAGGGAGTCAGATCAAATTCATCATAAGTGAAAACTACAATGATGTAATGGAGGTAGATGTCATACCACTTAATGTGTGTGGTGTAGTGTTTAAAAGTCGTTACATGTACATGAGTGATGTGATATTCACAAGATCAAGAGAAACCAATACTACTTGGTCAAGGATGGGAAGTCCTTCATCATCAATGTGCACAAAGGGAAATCCAATATCTCTCTGGTAAGTGCCAACCAAGAAAAGAAATCAATTAGTTCAAGCAAGATGTTTTTATTTCTCTTCTTGAGACATAATCGACAAGGAGATGAATTGATAAAAGTAAAGGAATTCTTATAGGGATGTACTAAAATGTAGAATCACCAATTATAGGAGTTTTTGCAAGCATACATAGAAGTATTCCAAGAGCCTAAAGGTTACCGCCAAAGATGGAATTCGAGCATGAGATACATTGTTTCCTAACTCTCCATTGACAAACATAGAATTGTATAGAGAATCCATATTGGAAGCAAATGAAGTGAATAAATAGTTGCAAAAACTATTGGAGCAAGGCATAAGTTAACCAAGTACCTCATTTTTTGGGTTACCTATCATAATAGTTCCCAAGAAGGACGGTATTTGTATAATTTGTATCGATTACAGAGATTTGAATAAGTTCAACCTCAAGAATTGGTACCATGTTCCTAGGATTGATGACTTGTTGGATCAACTGTAGCATTTGAAATAGTTCACCAAGTTGGATATCAAATTGGGATACTACCAAGTATGAGTAAAACAAGAAGACACTTGAAATACCACCTTCAATGCCAGACAAGGTTTATATGAATGGTTGGTAACAAATTTTGGTTTATGTAATGCACCATCAACATTTATGCAATTGATGAATTGTGTATTACAACCCTTGCTAGATTTATTTGTAATAGTGTACTTGGATGATATATTGAGTTTTATCTATACTTGGAAAGAGCATATATCACATCTCATATAGGGTTTAAAGACACTAAAAAGCATCAGTTTTTGGTAAACATTAAGAAATGTGAATTTTCCCAACAGTTCTTGGTGTGCTTGGGGTACGTGAGTGGTGGAGGGGAATCAATATTGATCCTTTGAAGATGGAGGCCATCATCAAGTGACCAAATTATACCAAATTTAGAATCTTTGTGGGAGTAGCACAGTACCTTTGGAGTTTATAACATCATTTTTAGTTGTGGTTGCACCATTCCATGCCATACCAACGAGCGCGATGATTTTTTGTTGGGGAAAGAATTAACAAAAGGATTTTGAAGATATAAAACTAAATATTAGTCAATCCCTATTTCTTGCATTGCCTAATTTGTAGAAGCCCTTTGAAGTAGAGACAAGTGAAAATGGATATGTTATGGGCATGGTATTGATGCATGGTATTGATGCAAGGAGGTAAGTCAGTTTTCTATCATTCTAAAATGTTTTATGCCACAATCTTGAACCACCCCACATATGACAAGGAGGTCTATACTCTGGTGCATGCTAGTAATAAATGAAAGCACTATCTAATGAGAAACGAAACCATCATCCACACCAATCATTATCCATTGCAATATTCATAGACCTAGAGTAAGCTTCAATGAACAAGACACTATAAGTGGATGGCATTTTTGCAGAAATTCAATCTTATCACAAAGTATAAGAAGGACAATAATAATGAGTTGAAAAACATGCTATCAATGCCACCCACACCCAAGATCACAAATTTGGGTACTTGTATGCACATGGATATTTTAATGATGTATACAAAAATGAATACACATAAGATGAGGAATTTAAGGAGGTATTTGAATAGCTACAAGGCCAAGTTCATGAAGAAGAAGAAGATAATAATGTGGACTACCTTCTCCAGCATGAGTTGTTCTACATGTTGGATAGGCTACGTGTTCTTGAAGGAGAAATATTGAAACTTATTAGAGAGTCTCACACCTCCATAGTTGTTGGACATTTTGGTGTTGGGAAAATTATGACCAACTTACAAAGGGATCTATATTAGCCCAAAATGAAAGAAAATGTAGCTTACTTTATTAGAGGATGCATACTTTGTTGTATCAACTAACCTAGTAATAGGAAGCAAGATCTATACCATCCCTTACCTACCTACTAAGATATGGGAAAGAAATTCCATGGATTTTGTGGGTGGTTTTCTAAGAACTAGGTAGGGACATGAATATCCATTTGTCGAAGTGGACAGATTTAGTAAGATGTGCATTCTCATGCCTTGTAAAATAAAACTAGAGGAAAAAACAAAGTAATCATGTTCTTTGAAAGGTTCTAGGTGCACTTTGGAATACCAAGGAGCATCATATTGGATAGAGATACCATATTTATTAGTTCCTTTTGAACTACACTTTGGGAGAAGATGGACACCAATTTGTAGAGATCTATAGCTTTCCATCAACAAATGGATGGGTAGATAGAAGTGGTGAACATGACATTGGTTCATCTTTTGATGGGTTACAATTAGAAGCATCTAAGAACCTGGGATGAGAATTTGATCTATATTCAACACTCTTATAATAGAGTAGTCCACACTTCCATCAGTAAGTCCCATTTTGAAAGTTGCTTTGGATATTTTCCAACTTCACCTTTAGATGTTGTTTATGGACAACATGGAGGAGAGAAAGAAGACAACACATAAGAATCCTAAAAGGTTGAAAGATTCATTGACAAGACTAGGCAGATCCATTTGCAAATAGATGAGACATTGAAGAAGTCATGGGAAAAGTACAAGGTTAGGCATGACTGGCATGGAATTGAGAAGAAATTGAAGGTAGAAGACCAAGTCTAATTGCACTTGAAAAAAGAAAGGCTACAAGGCACTGGTAAGAATATTAAGGCTTTGTACTATGGTCCTTTCAAAGTGTTGGAATACTTAGGTGATAATGCCTACAGACTCGGTCTACCTCCACACATGTGCATTTTACTTAGTAGTGAATGTTAAAAATATGAAACTTTATGAGTCTTTCATGTTAGATAAGGAAAATTATAAGAGATTTTTACCTACCATAGAAGACTTAGCACCAAATTATTAGGTAGAGTTAACAAAGGATGTGATTTCATAGAAGAATTCTAGAACAACTATACAAGGAGCAACAAGAACTTTGGTAGTTTGAGTTAAAAGGACAACTTTCAAGCAAGGCCAAATGGTATTCTAGGGAGAAGGTAAAGAAAAATTTACCTCACCTTCTTTAGTAATAAATTTTAGGGACCAAATCCATCCCAAAATGGGGTGGTATGATTTGAAATGGATCACTACATAATTTTCCATTTGTTTTGGTACATTTTGAGTGGAAAAATTGGAGCCATGGACTTATAGGGCCCATTTGAAGGGTAGGTCCCATTTTGATGATTTGGGATCTTAAACCTTTCGAGCCTATTTTGGGAATTAAACCACCATGTTTAAGGTCAAAACTTTGAAATCAAAGTCCCTACCCCTTCAACATTGATATATTCATCGAGCACTTTCTAGTAGTGTAAATATCACCTCAATCAAAGTCTGTAAGAGGAAGTTATACCTCCTACAAGTTGACCTATGCTTTGATCACCATAGTACCGAGTGGATGCCACTTTAGCTCCCATTACTCACACATGTGGAGCTACTCATGTGTGTACTTTCAATAATATTCTAGTGGGTCCAAAAACCTAACCATAATTGAGAGTTGAGGCATGAAAATACCTCAACCCTAACCCTAGACAACTAACCGGGCAAGTTAAATATTAAGCTACTAGGAAAGGAGGGAATTCCATTCCTATTGTATTTCTTTGTTATTCCATGATTGAACATAGTAAATGAATGGGATACTGTGAGAAAAATATATGAAGTAAATGACCCTATATCAACCTTTGAAGCCATAGTGTCTATTAAAACTCCATAATGAGTCCATGTTTCTTTGTAGGTACATTTTATATTTGAGAAAAAAAGATCAAGGCATAGTCTCACCTTTTTGCTATGTTTTCCCATAATGAGTTTCCTAGGGCACATCTTGTGTTCATTGTGTAGATAGTGTGGTATTTTTTTAGCTTATTTTAATAATACATTCTTAGTATATTTTAGTAATTTCAGCATTATGATTGTAATACTAAATTATAAGAATAAGTAAACATTGGATAATAGAGGAACATCTCACCATATTTGCACGATATTGTAATATTCATTCTGATGAACTTTCCAGTAAAATATCCACAATAGTTTTTATAAACACAGTCATCAACAAATAAATATATATATATATATATATATATATTCTACATGTGTGGATGATTGTGTTTCTCATTTTTGTTTTTATTTTAGATCAATATGCATATGCCTCCATCACTCGACATATGAAACATGAACAACATGTGTAGGTTTTGATGACTACTTATTGTTGATCTTCTTGTGATCCTTGCTTGTGTAGATGTGACGTGACTGATAAAATCATAAAATTGTGAATGACGAGTAACTCGGTCTCATAAAGTGAGAGAGGAAAGTGAAACTCCCTCCCTTTCGTGTGTGGTTTCCTCTTTGTTTTTAACCACCACCATTGCTATGCTTGATTTGATGTTAAATTAAAGTAAGCATAATATGATTTGAACAAGTTATTATAAAACAACACTTTCTATGAAATCAAAAAGTATATACCTATTGTGATTGAGGAGTTATTGTTCCTAAGACAACCAAATAATTTTATGTTAATGTGTGCAAGAAATAAGAGGTATCAATCAAGAAAATGGCTTCATGCGACATGTTTTGTGTGCATTATTTTAGGGGCAACATCCCTATAACCTTCCATTAATGTCTCACATGTTGAACCAAGTTGATACTCACACTCAACAATACTTATCCTTCTCATTAAAAATACAATCAATTATATCTTTATGTCGCATGGAAGGATTTCCTTCTTATCAATGTTATATGCAAGAAGGAATATGTGTGTAATTTTGTTTGGGACATAAGGAGTAAATACCAAACTTGTTACAACCACGCTTTGCATGGTGCTTGGTTGTCTTCCCTCCCTATCGTTAATGTTGGGATTGAATTCCTCTTTTGTGGTAATAATTACGTGATTACCAAGTCTAAAATAGATGTTGCAAATCTTGGGTTGTTTATCCTTTTACATGTAATCATTCCTCCCAAACATTACATTGAATAGCACTTTAGTATGTTTGATTATTTGAACATGGTTAAACATAAACACATTGTTTCCATGTATAATATGTGCAGGAACGGTTATGCTTTCGAAAAAATTAACATGAATAACATGTTATATGTCGATGGTCATCCACCTTTGATGACTATAGACCAATTCCTTTGTGTATTTATGTGTATAAGATTATAACAAAAAAATGGCAAATAGATGGAAGATCTTCCTATATGGGTTCATATTAGAAGAGAAATTTGGGTTTCTCTTCAATATACAAATCCATGTTGCTTTAGCACAGGACAACATGTGTTCTATAAAGGTTGATAAAATCCCAATATTGGTAATGAAAATTGATCTCGTAAAGGCCTATTAGATGTATTTAAGATTGTCGTTGTAAGAAATAGGGATGGCATTTAAAATGATGAATTGGATTATGGGTTTCCTCTCCTTAGTATCCTTTGTAGTTCTTATTAATGGATCTCCTCCTATATTTTTTTATGCTACAAGTGGACTCAATCAAGGGTGCTCAATGTCCCCTCTCCTTTTCTTGCTAGTAGTATAGGTTTTGAACAGGATGATCATAGCCTTATAAAAAAGGGAGGGGTTTACAAAGGTATAAAGGTGGTAAGATAAGTCAATCTGACCCATCTTGTTTTTGTAGATGGTGTAATGCAATTTGGTAAATGAACACTATATAAGGTGAAAAAATACAAGGATATTTTAGACTTTTATTCTCAAGAAACTGGGATGGAAGTAAATATTTAAAATTATTCTATCCTCTTCAATGGGTTGGAGGAAAAAATAAAAACATAGATATCACAAATCATTCCCTATACTCCATCTTCATTCTCTTTGGATAAAGGAATCAAGTGTATGGGTTTTCATTTAAATCTTAATGACTACAAGTTCACTGATTGGACTTGGTTGTATAAGAAAATTGAGGATAGAGTGACAAATTGGTGTTTCAAAGGGATATCTCGAGGAGGTAAGCTAACCCTGGTGGGTTAAATCAATGTTGGAAGGAATTCATGTCTATTGGTTTTCTTTGGCACACATTCCAAAAGGGATACTGGAGAAAATAAGAAGAGGGTGCTTTATTTTTTGTAGATTGAAAAGAAAGTAAAGGAGGGGATCTCGTTGGTGAAGCCAAGTAAAATTTCAAGACAAAAAGGGTAGGTGTGTGGGGCCTTAAGAATTTGTATTTATTTGAACAAGTGTTGGTAGCAAATATTTTAGGGAGATAGATTCACAGTGAGAGCCTATGGGGGGTAGTGATGATGGAAAAATACATAGGAACAAGATTAGTAGAGGATTGGATAATAAAGTCTTATAGAGGAGCCTCAATGATATGGAAACAATTGTTAAAGGTGTTCCCATTGGTTGGAAAATGGTTAGACTAGAAAGTAGGAAAAGAGAATAAGGTAAGGATTGGTGAAGATCCCTGGAACTACAAAGTTTTAGACCCTTTGATAAATTGTCTTCATCATCAAGGAATTTTTAGTATATTAGGTCTATGCAACGATTCTAGGTTTGAATACTTAGTGGAGCCAATGATGGAAAAATGCTACTTATTTGAATATGTAGGGAGAATGTGTTGAGGAATGGAATCAATATATACTTGGATTAAAATACCATGCTCTTAAACTCATTGACCAAGAAGATGAATTGAAGTGGTCTAAGAACAAAGGGTTAGGGGTATACATAGTGAAACTAGACTGGTATGCAGCTAGGATGGAGGAAAACGTAGGGGGGGAGGGTAATGGTGGTGTAAAATATTTTGGGAGCTAAATAATCAGCTCAAAACCAAGATCTTTTTGTCACTAGCATTTTAAAATAAAATACTAATGTGGGACAATGGACAAAATAGAAACTTGCATGGATATGCTAGATGCATTATATGTAATAACAATGATGAAATTGTGGACCATTTATTTGTGCACTTTTCCTATGTAAGGTAAGTTTGCACTGAATTAATAAAGCTACCTAATGATGAAAATGATTGGAGAGGGGAATCCATGTTAGCCTATTTTGAAAGCTAGTACAAGGATGAGGAAATAGCTACTTATAGGGAATTGCCATGTTTTGTATTCTGGGGGCTATGGCTTGCAAAAAACATCATTTCATTCCAAGATAAAGATATCCCTTTTATTTAGGTAATTCCATCAAATTAGATATGTCTATGGAAGGTCATGGAAACCTAAAAAGGTGAAACCTCCAACAATTTTGTGTTATGACACAAGAGGGGTATATATAGGGTTAAATGAATATGATATGACCCCAAGGGGAGGCATATATGGGGATAAATGTACATGTAATGTGTAAATATATATGTAATAGGGTTGTTATGATAGTAAAGGGGTCTCATGTGTAGGTGTGAATAGGTATATATAGAGATCATGTATTCATTATTGAGGAGATATGAATTGTGATGTATGAATGTATTCGGCGATTTGGAAGAGATTATCCTATTATTTAAGGAGTTATTGTGTAACTAATATCTCTTATCTATATTCGAGTTGTGATCCATGCTCACATTGATGTACATGGTGTTTACTTATGTTCTATTGTGATATTTTAAGCATTTGGTCCATAACATTTGGTATCAAGGCATTGATCCCCGAGTTTTTCTTCTCCAAGCAAGGCATCTTAAAATTGTCATTATAACTTTTTTTCCATGATGATTAAGACAACAAAACTTGGAGGTTATTTAGAATACGTATCAAGGTATTTGTGGTACCAATTTCAGCTTATGTTTCATTATACTTTCAGAGATACAACCTATGGAAGATGAGGTTTTTGACTCATCCTGAATTTCGTTTTAAACTAGTCATCTTGAGATTTTTGCTATAACATTTTTTATGGGACAATTCAGATAGAAAATCTTGGATTTTATTTAGAATACATATCAAAGTATCTGTGGTAGAAATTTCAACATATGGGTCATTAAAATTTCATATATATAGCCTATAGAAGATAGGGTTTTTTACTAGTCCAATAACTAGTCTCAAACAAGTGTTCCGAGAAAAATGATCATATCTTCTTCAACAAGGATCCAAATTCAGTGACACCAATCACATTTGAAAGAGGATAGTCCATAGTATTTCTGGTACAATAATTTCATAAACAAGTATTAAATATTGGACACGTGGCATTTTGTACAAGTTCGCTCTCCATAAAAGGATAAAAATCAGCAAGGTTTGGGAAAGTTACCATAACTTTCATTTGGCACATCAAATTTTGGTCATACCTATGGCATTTCAAAGAATACATATTAAAGTACTATAGAAAAAAAAAATTAGATTCATAGGGACCGAAATTTCATAAATACATCAAAAGGAAGGTCGGCTAGAAGGACAAACTCGAACTCAGGGTTTCAAAGGTATGCTCACTTAAAACTATGATAACTTTTGATTGGAATGTCTGATTGAGATTATTCAAAAGCCATTGGAAAGAGGAAACATAGGATAATATGTTGGAAACATAATGATAACCATTTTGGATATTATTTTCAACATATTTATGTTTTAATTTGAGGATTGTGGTTATATCTCACTTGATAATCAATGGAAATAACTAAATTTACAAGAGATGAAGATAAAGATGAAATCAATCCGGAGGAATGGTTGAGGATGGTAAAATAATATTGTAATACTCATTTTGGGGCAAGCCTTGAGTTTGATGGTGAATCTTGCAAGTGGTGGGATAGCCTTGATGAAGGTACTCAATTCTCCCCCACATGGAAAATTTTTGAAAAACTCTTCTCAAATAAATGGATCAAGGATACAAAAAGGGAGGAGATGTATAAAAATCAAGAGGAGTTAAAAGAATCAAAAGAAGAGATCAAGAAGAAGGGTGATGAGATATCTAAGATACAAGACATTAATGAAACACTTGTTAAAGAAGTTCAAAATTAAAACAGGGAATGAGTAGTAAAGGGAAGTGGTAAAAGGATGAGGCAAGGAAAGAATTGAAAAAAAAAAAGATGAAGAAGTATGTAGATTATGAAACCATAATTAAAAACTATTGGATGATGTTAAGAGATTGAAAGAATAAAATAATCATTTTCAAAATCAAGAAAAAGAAAGGATATTAGATGAAGAATAAACAAAATACTTGAAGGGGTAATTTGCAAGAAGGTTGAGGAATCCATAAACATTGATGAGGTAAAATTAGAAATGAAATCCATAATTGAATAAGGACGTCAAAATTCGATAAATGGGGTGGCATTGCAGCTTCAAAAGGAGAAAGAAGACAAGATTCAAAAATGTCAATAGAAGATACTTGAAGAAGTTAAACTTCATCTAGAGGATGTTCATGCCAAATATGATGGTATTATCTCCAAGACTGGAGTAATAAAATACCAATCAAAGAGGATAGAGGATGCCATTGTATATGAAAAGAATATAGATGAAATGCATGTGCAGAGTGAAGGAAAACAATCAAATTTGAAACCATATCGACACCCTCATTACCATAAAAGATTTCAAGGAAGACAAGAAGGTCGATATCAACATTATCAAGGAAGAAGATGGAATACTTATCAATATTCATGAAACAATGCATGACAAAACCATTATTCAACAAGATATTATTATAGACCAACATCTACTACAAATTGCAGAAGTTTCAACAACAATATTACATGGAATCAAGGGAAAGAAAATTATGCAACAACTAGCCACCAAGGATTACGACCGAAAAGAATTGATTTTGGATAGATGGATCATCATCAATGGAAAGAATAAAGAAGGAACACAAGAGAATCATATTACATGGTTTCATCACACATGAATCCTTTAATTGCAAAGCTTTGAGAACAAAGCTTTTTGAAGGAGGGTACTATGTTATAACCCAAGGGGGGGCATATACATGGTTAAATATATATGATATGACCCCAAGGGGGGGAATATATGGGACTAAATGTACATGTAATGTGTAAATATATATGTAATAGGGTCAGCCTAATAGTAAATGGACCTCATGTGTAGGTGTGAATAAGTATATATAGAGATCATGTATTCATTATAGAGGAGATGTGAATTGTGGTGTATGAATGTATTTGGTTATTTTGTGTAGGTTATCATATTCTTTAAGGAGTTATTGTGTAACTAATATCTTTTATCTATATTGGAGTTGTGCTCCATGCTCACATTGTTGTACATGGTGTGTACTTATGTTCTATTGTGATATTTTACGCATTTGATCCATAACATTTTGAAAATTCCAAAAATTAAAAAAAAAAAAATATGGCTTGAGGTTATTTTGATAGTCTCTATTAAGGAACTCCAAGTATACTTGGAGTGTCAAATTTTAAGCATTTAATGCATTCAATTTCAAATCTAAAAATTACTTCCAAGTTACCTCAAACAGTAAACTATGGTTGTTATCACTAAATAATTTTACACTAAAATTATGACAGAAAATTATAGCAGAAGAACAAAGTTTAGAGAGAAATCATCCATGCACAAGAGACACAAATTGGTATCCAATAAAATTTCCAAATTAAGGATCCCGAGGAAAAAAATAGTCCTCTCACAAAATTACAACTTCATCGAAATTCTAGAAAACCTTCCAACTTACAAATATGTTGCAAACCCTAGTTGATGTCACTTGTACGACTAATGATGTCACCCTGCAGTTCTCACATGCATCATGTTGTTGTATGGACCACACATGCGGTTGTCTCCATGGATGTACATTTTACATGTGTTGTACGACCTGCAATAAATGTGTCGTACAGTCCACATGTGAGATTGTTCTGTTGCAGCTCGCACATGTAGTACGACATGCTATACGAACTGTACGGCTCCACATATGCGACCTCTTCCTTCTCTCTCACCACATGTGTAGATTCTCTTCCTTGGCTAGAAAACTGAGAAAGAAAGACCAAAAACCTTAGATTAGATTTTCCCAAGTGAATAATTTCCTTGCTGAAATTACCTCCCCAATTTCCTTGGCAAGAGTGCTTACTCACTCATGCCAAACACATGATGAAAAAATAAGATGTGTGGTGTCTCTTTACATTT
Organism: Picea engelmannii; assembly: GCA_009831015.1. Taxonomy (NCBI): domain Eukaryota; kingdom Viridiplantae; phylum Streptophyta; class Pinopsida; order Pinales; family Pinaceae; genus Picea; species Picea engelmannii. The sequence continues at coordinate 86,168 of ML828934.1, forward strand.
TCTCTCCTTTTACAAGAGTCTAAAAGTGAGTTTAGAATCCCCTTACTTACTTTAGAATATTTCAACTAAACTCAACATTAAATTAGAATTGTGCATTCCTCCAAGTGGGTGAATCCCATGCTCTGCAAATACCCGTCGATCCTTGAGTACCATGCCTTGGGTGTCTGCTTGAGTCCATACAAATCTTTCTTCAACCTGCAAACATGGGACTCCCTCCCATGTACCTCAAATCCGTGAGTTTTCTCTATGTACACCTCCTCCTCAATCACATCATTAAGGAATGTTATCTTCACATCCATCTGATGTATCCTCCACCCCATAACTGAAGCAAGAGAAATAATAGCCCTGATAGAAGTATACCTGGCGACTGGAGAAAAAGTCTCCTCATAGTCCACTCCCTCTTTTGGGGAGAACCCTCTTTCCATGAACCTCACCTTGTACTTCTCGATGCTACCATCTGTAACATGCTTGATCTTGCAGATCCACATGGAAGTCACCATAGAATTCCCCTCTAGTCTCAGAACTACATCCCACACATCATTCTTCATTATGAATTGATACTCCTCCATCATGGAATCCTTCCAAACATCCTGGCTTGTTTCCTCCTAAAAATTGGAAAGCTCAGAATCAATGATGCTACTCATAAGCGCCACATAGATCGAAAACCTCTGAGGAGTCCTTCTCTCTCTAAAATTTCCCTTGGGTGCTACATGCCTCTATGAATATCTCAAAGTATCCTGAAGCCATCTAGGCTTCATTCCCTTATCACTAGGAGGGTCCACTAGATCCACTGACTCGTCTGAATCCTCCTCATGGTCTAAAGGTTGAACCCATGTACTAGATGGACATGTACTCTAATCAACCTTTGGAAACTCGTGCTCCTCACCATATGTCCCTGATGTGGTCTCTTGGGACCTCCTGAAATCCAACTCCTCCTCAAACCTGACATCCCGACTAACCTCAATCTGCCACTATCCTGGAATGTAGATCTAGTAGGCCTTCGAAGTCTCATTGTATTCCACAAACATGCCCTTCCTCCCATAAGGTTCTAACTTCGTCCTCTTCTCCTTATGAACATGGATGTAAACTAAACAACCAAGGATCCTCAAATTCCCTATCTCTGGTCTCACTCATGTGAATGCCTCCTCGGAAGTCTTGTCCTCCAAGATCCTATGAGGACTCTTGTTCTGAACATAGACTATCGCGTTACATGCCTCTACTAACAACAATATAGGTAGATCTTGGTCATGCAACATCGCCCTAGAAACCTCAACTATGGTATGATTCTTCCTCTTCACAACCCCATTTTGTTGTGGGTTGAAAGGTATTGTCAATTCCCTCCTAGTCCTTGCCTCCTTCCCTGAATTCGTTGGAGGTATACTCACCACCATTATCTAACATCAAGACCTTGATCTTCTTCCTTGTATAATTCTCCACCAGAGCCCTAAACTCCCTGAATCAACTAAAGACCTCATCCTTGATCTTCATGAAGAATATCCATGTCCTCCTAGAATAATCATCAATGAAGGTCACATAGTACAAGTAACCACTCAAAGATGGAACTAACATCGGTCCACACACATATGAAGATACTAGATCCAAGATCCTCTTGGGCCTATTATCACTGCTCGGAAAAGAATCCTTGGCATTCTTTCGAAGTGCACAACCCTTGCATACACCCTGGTGCTCTGCTCCAAATTTTGGAAGACTTGTAACCATCCTCCTCAACACTAGAAAATCCCTGTAATGCAAGTGTCTCAATCTCCTGTGCCAAAGCTCACATAGACTATCATTATCATGTACCAAGGCATGGGTTGGTTGTCATGTCAACCTGTAAATACCACCATCACAAACACCAATGACCCTTGTTGAGTCAATGCTCAATCCTCTAGGCCATGCAAGAACCAGTCCACCTAAGAAAACCATTGCATACCCTTTGTCTTACATAGTTGAGATAGAAAGTAGGTTATTATTCAACCCCGACACATACAACACATCACTCATCCTGAGAGGCTTCCCAGACTCCAACTAAAATGAAGTTGTTCCAACTCCCTTGACTGCATACTTGGAATTATCATTAAGCTCCACATACAATCCTGAGTCCTCCTCTGAAAAATCGGTGAGTGACTCATGTGATCATGTCATATGACGAGAAGCTCCACTATCCACCAACCAATTCCACTACTGGAAATTGTACCAGAAAGGGTGGAGACCAATAAGAACTCCCTTTGAAGCATGTTTACAACCTCATCCACCTTTGTTGATGATGTATGTTGCTTCCCTTTCCCTTTCTTCCGTTGTGGACATTGTGAAGCATAATGGCCAAGCTTATGATGGGAAAAGAACTTGACCTTGCTAAGGTCCTTCTTCTTCCACTACTCTGGAGATGCCTCTCCCTCTATGGAACCTTTTCATTTACCCTTCCTAGCATTTGCAGCTAGGGTTTGTTTCTCATCATCACTACCTCTTTGCTTGCCATTTCTGGACTCTATTCGAGCCTCCTCTTGGATACAATTGATCCACAGTCTGTCAAATGGTGGCAACGTTTCTCGTGCACAAATCCCCTACACAAATGGTTCTCGAGACCTGGTAAAATCATTCATTGCCACATTCACCAACTCTATGTCATCAACTACCTCACCAATGGCTACAATCTGATCACGAATCTGAATGATCCTCGTGAGGTAGCTAACAATTGTGTCTGATCTAGACATCTCAACTGATCAGAGCTTATACCTCAAAATCAACTTACGGTTTGCATTCCCACTTTGGTACAAGCCCACAAAAGCATCATACATATCATTGGTTGTCTTCTTCTCGGGAATATGAGGAGTCAAGTGATCCTTCATAGAATCCACAAACACCCGCTTGGACTTCACTTCCTTCTTCTTACGAGTTGTCAATTATTGTGCATCATTTGGATTTGGAATCACTATCTCAATGTAATCTCTGAATTCATTCTCTTCCAAGAGAAAAAGAATCTTATCCTTCCAGGCCCAGAGATTTGTGCTCCCCTCCAACCTATCCTCAACTCTAAGAGTGCCCACCATCGTGTCCAAACAAGAGAAAAAATCTGCAACAACTTGTGTCTCAAGAAGATGATATAACAGCCATGGGAGAATACATAGGCAATAAAATGTTGATATTATAAAGCCTTTCTATGTACCTTTAGATCAGCATGCAAGTTGTAGATCGTGAGGTGAATCCAAACAATCAAAACACAGCTAAAACCTTGTTATTATATAACTCAAACAGAATTTAGATTTATATAAAGGTGGTGTTTTCCTCAATTCATATGATGTCAAAATTTCCCCTTCATAATTCAACATTTGGAATGAAATGGAGGTCTCTAGAGAATGCAGATAGGAAACCCAATCTCAATGTGAAGTGGGATGATAACAAGGGGAAATAATTTCAAAGTATCCAACTCTCATAAGAAGGGAATAATTAGTAGAAAGAAGATCTATAGGCTTATCGTCCTTCTTCAAGATGGATATTAAAATTACACCCATAGATAGCTGATCAAAAATCCTATTTAGGTAAACTAATTTTTCGAATACTATCTCCCAAATATGGACAAAATTCCCACGGAGGATATGAGAATTTTAAGGTTGGGATATGGAGCTTGGGTTTCAGATGTAAGCTTCCCCTTGAACTCAGAAAGCAGAGACCAAGATGTAATGCATTCAAACCATGGTCCATTCAAATGAAAAGTATATCGTGTGTGTTGTTGCCACTTGATTTATGCTCAGGGTTTATAATTCTTAGAGTCCCTAATCAGGTAGATTATGATTTTACATGCATTCACCAAGGTATTGCCGAAAGATATCTCTGAAACAGTGAGACAAAAGAGGTTGTTATGGAATATATAGAAAAATATACATTTATACAATTTGTCACTCAGTTAGAACGCAACCCAGAATTCAGAGACTCTTTCAATGCTATCATTTAATCCATAAAATCAGGCTTATTTAATGTTGTTGATAAGTTCCAAAATGTTTCTCACTCATGATCACAATTTTTCAATCAACAAACAAATATTACCATAGAGACTGTCATGCGTATATGAGGGAAGTTCTTTCAATCATTTTGTCAAACAGCTCAAGTGCTAACTAAAGTAAGGGCATCAAACATACTATTTCATGCCATTACATTATTTTCCAAAAATACAGTGGGCATGCCAGTCCTCAAAGAAAAGTTATCCTATTCTTGCAAATTCTACTTGAGAACTCTAAATTTGCCCAGCACTTGTGTGACTACCCCACCGTTGTAGCTTTAGGTTCAAAAATACAATTACCAACACAACTAGTAATAAATCTCAAACAACAACTGACATATATTCTTCAGATTTGACAAAATAATCTCAGAAATTCAAAAACAATTGTGTGACACAGTTGTGGAAAAAAATTAATTCAATTACACGGCCACTATAAACTTTTAGACACCAAAGAAAATGATCATTCCATCTTGCAAATATGAGTCTAAACCTATGTTGCACGAGGTTCGTCCCCCCCCAAAAAAAACCGCGTTTCGGGGACTTGGGGACCCTTAGAAAACTTACCCAAATTGTTGGGGACTCCATTGGGGACTCGGGGACTTGATGGTTGTCCCCAAGACGTTTCGAACAGATTTCAGGGACATTTCAAACAGATTTCGAGCATGTTTTAGGCAGATTTCAGGGATTTTTTGGGCAAATTTTGGGGATATTCCGAACATATATCTTCAGTGTTGACAATCATGGAAATTGATGATTGGACAATAAGATCATTTCTCCCATCTATTATTTTTGTATTGCATTGAATCTAAATCTTTGGTAAACGTTGCAGCTCAAAACATGGGTTTTGTGATGGGTTTTGATTTGGGTTTTTGGTGATTTAAATATTGTATTTTTAGCAGCAAGGTTACAACAAGAAAAACTTCCTTGTCAAAAAAACGAGAAATGCAACATTTCAAAGGGATGATCCTTGTGGTTATTGCTCTTGTTTTTCTCATTTTTCTAGTCATCTTAGCTTTTACATGTGGTACATGGGTTTCTGGGGGTCATTCAATTAGAGTGCTTCCACCATTCCAACCTCAAGCATGGTGAAAACAATCAGATAGTAGCGACTTCGACTGGTACTAAATGTTTGAATAAATTCCTATTCAATCACTTTCTTAATCTGAAATATGAATCTAATCTCTTTACAGAACCAAAGTGTTTTATAGTGTTTTTCAACACATCCATAAAAATCTGCAAAACCTATTGAAGGGAATGTCTTTTAAGTTTTAACATAATCGTCATTAACAAGAAATATGAGGAAGAAAAACTGTTGTAGAGACATTTCTCACTTAAGTTTCTTAAAGCTAAACTGCATTTTGCTCTTGTCTAGCAGCCAATAATGAAATGACACTCCGCCCTTTTTTAAATAGCTTAATCTTTTTCAGAATTGGCAAGTGTAAGGGTTGTGCATAATACTTTATAATATAGTTTGTTATGCTTACAAGCTTGAAGCAACTACAA
>ML828934.1:112017-124224 GCA_009831015.1 Picea engelmannii
TTCTAACACTGTCTGTTACTCTATTCCTCTTATTCTATTTTATTTAGTCTATGTACATAGTACTTGTTTTCTTCTTTACATGTCAACTTATGTTCACGTCTGTTTTGTTTTGTGCTTTTGTTCATAGAAACAAACAGGAAAACTAGACACCGCAAAGAACTCCTAACTAGAAATGTAGAAGAATCCATGCAAAGGTGTGTATTTCTACCCGTGTTTCATATCCAATAGTTTTTTCGTTTACTTTGTTTGTATTTGTTGAACTGGTTTGCAGATCTGGTTTTTTTTTTCCTCCTTGGTACTCCATATCTTCCTGTACATTAACTTGTCTTCGTGTCAATTATATTTTTTGTGTTTCTATCTTGAAACAAATAAATTTGTACTCCATCTTTTCTTTTCATGTGTTCCTACGCAACAATTTTCTTTCATGTCGATTGTATTCTCTGTACTGTGAGGCATATAGTTCTTACCTCCCTTTCTTTTTCCTCTTCTATACTTAGTCGTTCTCCCTTTTTTCTTCCCCTCTATTACCAATTTCTGATTTTATACTTAGTCCCATGTCTATGCTCGCGGGTTCCCAGGATGGCAGAGTCGCAGATTCCATGTCCATCTATATCTTTACATCACGAGTCCGACCGACTGCCGTTCATTTTCATAGTTCACGAATTTTATGGTCGCGGGTTCCTACGTAGGCGCCATCGAACTCTCATGCCCTATGTGCGCGGTATACATCTTGCGCCCGAAACTTCGGTGATCTACAATTCGACCCCAGACTCGAAGCTTGCGACTTATTTTTCCCAGCATCTGTTGATATTTTTCCCATGCATTTCTTACCTCCCTTTCTTTTTCCTCTTCTATACTTAGTCGTTCTCCCTTTTTTTCTCCCCCTCTATTATCCATTTTTTATTATTTACTTAGTCCCATGTCTATGTTCGCAGGTTCCCAGGATGGTGGAGTCGCAGATTCCATGTCCATCTATATCTTTACATCATGAGTCCGATCAACTGTTGTTCATTTTCTTAGTTCACGAATTTTATGGCCACATGTTCCTGCATAGGCACCATCAAACTCTCATGCCTCGTGTGCGCGGTATACATATTGCGCCTGAAACTTTGATGATCTACAATTCAACCCCGGACTCGAAGCTTGCGACTTATTTTTCCCAGCATCTGTTGATATTTTTCCCATACAGTTCTTACCTCCCTTTCTTTTTCCTCTTCTATACTTAGTCTTTCTCCCTTTTTTTATTCCCCTCTATTATCCATTTCTAATTCTATACTTAGTCCCATGTCTATGTTCACGAGTTCCTAGGATGGCGGAGTGGAAAATTCCATGTCCATCTATATCTTTACATCACGAGTTCGACCAACTGTCGTTCATTTTGATAGTTCACGAATTTTATGGTCGCGGGTTCCTGCATAGGCGCCATCGAACTCTCATGCCCCATGTGCATGGTATACATCTTGCGCCCAAAACTTCGGTGTTCTACAATTCGACCCCAAACTCGAAGCTTGGGACTTAATTTTCCTAGCATCTGTTGATATTTTTCCCAATTCATTTCAACAGTTAGCCAATTTTATGGCCGCGAGTTCCCCCCCAATACATTATCAAACTCCCATGCCCCGTGTTTGGATATACATCTTGCATGCAAAACTTCGGTTATCTACAATTCGACCTCGAACTCCTCGAACTCGCAAACTTCACTCTTTATCGAACTCATAAATTGTATATCCATCTATATCTTGACATCACACGTACGACCGAGCACTTTCGTTTCCTTAACCAATTTTATGGCCATGGGTTCTCGGGTAAGCATTATTGAACTCTCATTCCTCGTGTTCCGAGTATACATATTCCATCCAAAACTTGGGTGATCTACAATTCCACCAGGGACTTCCAGGTTCAAAAAAGTACCAAAGCATCTTTAATTCTCCTCCATGCCTGCCACGTTCGCCCCTTCCCAATACACATTAATTATTATTTTCCTGGTGACAGCTCACCACAGATGTTCAAAAAGATTGACATTAATAAGTGGAAAGCTCGAGGTAATCTCCCATTAAAATGCATTTATGGGAGAATATTATGGAATCTGATTAGTTTCCTCTGTCAATCTTGAATTCACAAAAAAATGATGGTTGTTTTGGTTTTTTTAAGACGTCATTGTAGCAAGAATTCAATATTGTGTTGGCCCACTGTCATCTACAAAGGTGTTCGCATGATGTTGCTCTTTAGTATTGTGCACACAATTTTTGTACCTTATAGGTTTGCATATTTGAGGCTCTGCTTGCATATGAAAATGTTGCTCCACCATTCCAATTTGAACATAGTTTGCATTTGGGCCACAATGAACAGTAATAAAATAAAATAATATGAAAATTGTTTAAGTAAATATAAACAAATTATCTTTTGACTTGAACCTGCTTTTGTCAAGAGCCAGGTATATTACACAGTTGTCAATGTTTTCCCCGCTTTTCAATAGTTTCTCAATTTCCTTGCCATCTTCACACGCTTTCCCAATGCAAATTGATGACGCTTTATGAGCTTTGAAAAGAGTGGCATTAAAAGGCGAAAAGGTCGAGGACATCTGCCATTAAAACACATTGAACCAAGATTTACCAGAGATTATATTATGATGTTGCAGCATCTATTTTAAATACAATGAGGAGAAAATGAAGGTTTTCATCACCTTATTGTTGCAGCTCGACAACATGTCTATGGAGATACCCTGAATATTTTCGGGCACGAGGACCAACGTTTTCAGTGGTCCATAGCTTATGACTACTACTCGTCCACTTATGCCCAGATCAAAGTTATATCGACATCTGAAATTGCAACGGCACATTGTATCCCCAATTTTTTTTTACTTTAAGAACTTGGTCACGTGCTGCGTCGAGAACTATATTATGAACCAGTGGATTGTCCAGATGGGCAACCATTTCCAAATCTCCTTATCGCCTAAAGTATTTCGAAAGATGTTAACACTTCCCGACCCAATGCCTACTTTCAAGGGTGAGAATTGAAAATAGTTCTTAAAGAAGCATGGCAATGAATTAGACCTCTTGTCAAAGTTATTACAGGACCCAGCACCCGCTCCCCAGGACATGGCCATATTACAGGTTAGCGCATGTAAAAACCTTTTTCGGCAAATTGCATGGCTTTTCACGAGGACAACGAGACAAGAAAGTGCAACTGGCATATCTTGAATGATTCTGTATATTTTATATTTTATGGTCAAGAAACAAACCATCTTCCATTACCGCAAGCTGATTTCCATTCAAATTGCTTCCCAGTTATTGCAATACAGGAGGTAGAAAAAATTCTTTATGCCATCTTATTTAATTTTCGTCGTGCCGAATTGCTATCCATTTCCTGGACTATCTATGTGTGGGAAGTTGAACTCTGAATTTGACCCAGTAACATTCTCGTGCCAGAAATTTTGGAGACATGATGCTTGCCAACAATTTTATAAGGTCTTTAATTATTTTGTTTCAGTTTTTAAAGCATTAATAGTTGGAAAGTATTTTCCTCAGTTTTTTGGCCAGCCGAAAATCTTCCAAGGTAGGAAGGGCACGGTAGAAGAAATGGAGAACTATAATGTTATAAAGATTTTCGGGTCTAAACAAAATCCTTGCTTCCTTCCATGTCACATATATGAAAAAAGGAAAGGACAATTCATCTCTATGCCTTGGAAAGTCCTAGATTTCATGGTCAGGAACCACTTCAACAGTTCTTCCACTTACACTATCCTGAATGGACTTTGTACTAGTACCAATGATTCGCATAGGAAAAACCAAAAAGACACGGGTGAAAAAAGTGCCCAATCCCCAACCGCCACAACCAACACCACAACATCTCGTACCAGTACTCCGACGACTTACCCAAGTAACAAAGTCACACACAGTTCTTCGGGTGGAGGAGGAGATAAGAACCCTCCCTTCGGCAAAATTGAAAGCTGTCACAAGCTTCCCGCGGGAAAAAACCAAAAAACAATAGCCCAAGAACAGGAGGGATCGAGGGGATAAATTGATATCTATGATCTCTCCCTTGAAGATATGGAACTAGAAATTGGCATTGAAAAAAAAATTCCTGATGATGATCCCCTAGAGATCACTGCTCCTCACAATCCTAGGATGGAAATAATTGGCATAGATACATTGGACGAAGAAGAGTCTTTTGCATTCCAGAGCGTTGTTTTTTATAGCGAATCAAAAAAATTGATTATTGAAAACAAAGATGTAAAGAATAAGAAAGGGACATCTCATTCAGAGCTCAACCTACACAACATGCGCCCTTCCCAGATATGCAAGATGCATCGAGCAACTGGAGATGCTCTAGACAACTCTATTAGCGACCTTGAAATGGAAAACCTCATGTTAAAGACGCGAATCAAAGAATTGGAGGCAACTCTAATGCCTCTTCCACTATTTTCTACTCCTTTGGCAATGGTCGGGTCCACTGCACTTGCGCCAAAGTTAAAAGGATCAGCAAGCTTTCTCACATCGGCCCAAGACTATGTGGAAAAGAATATAAACAAAAGAATGGAATTAATAACAGAAGCTTGGGAGATGTCAAAGAATATTGTCTCTTTTGGAACAAGAACGCATGATTTTCATGAGTATCTGCAAGCAGATCTCAAGAACAAGCAAGGTTTTTATATTGATGCAGTTTTACCATTTGGTGTTAAAGTTACCAGTATGACGGAATTCAGAAGAAGACAGGAGGATCTCCCTTCCTTGGATTGAATAGACTAGCTAAACTCATGTTGGAAAGAAAAGGTAAATAACCTAATTGGTATCGTTCAAGAATATAGCCAGACCATATCTAAAAGAGACAAAATATTCAATAAGATAACTGAGATAGATCTACCTGTCAGCACCAATGAAGTCTAGGAACCAAAATTGATATTAAACTAGATTTTTTTAACCAAGCAAGCATTTGATGGTCAAGTTCATATCTATAAAACACTGTGATTTGAAAATTTCTATGGCATTCTTGAATATGGTGAAGATGACGTGAAAACTTGGCTAGTCGGTTATGCAATTAGAAACAAAAATATTCAAGAAGGATTGCACAACTTGTCTATTAATCTAAGGGACTTGGAAAGTGAATTCTTCAATATAAAAATCCAACATGAAATGAACGTGTCGCCCATGAGGAGCTATATCGAAGAATGGTTGGAAAAGGTTGTCGACCAGATTACCAATGAAGTTCAAAGCTGAGGAAAGCCATAAAAGGACATCAGTGAACAAATGACAAGGCATGGGACACCGTCATAGTAATTTGATATTGATTACATTCTTCTGTCTTCATCCACTTATTCTAACAAAGCTTTAACCCAAATCTAAAAATTTTCTCTTTCTTCTTGCCAGGTTTTGTTGTTTTCCATCGTCGTCTTTCTTCTTTCTACAAACTTCATTCTTGTACATCCTTGCTTTGTAGTCCACGACAGTCCCAATCAGAGTGATTTTGGCAAACACATTTTTATTTCATAGAATATGTACTGAACTATAGTTTTTTTACAAATTCGAAGACAACTTTTTTGGGGAAATATTCTCAAATGTATTTTGTGACCCAGTTAATCTAAATATAAATATTTGGGGTTGTTCTATGCTGGTATTCAATGCTTGGTGTTGTTATTTGGAATTTGTATTTCTTCATAAAATTAACTCATTTTGTTGTACATGTTCATGTTCTATATTGTGCATATATTGCAGCTTCCTATATTTCAGAATATTCTTCGATATACAAACTGTAAAGTCATATATTTTTTTTCTTTGTTCCTTGTAGGTTTGAGCAAAAAAATTTGAGCCCAAAACACCATTCAAATTCGAACATGGTTTACAATTGGACCACAAATAATCTAGTAAGATACATTCATATGGATACATTTTAAATAAACATAAACAAAATCCCTTTAAACTTGAACCTGACTTTCTCGGGCTCCTGGATTGTTCGCAGGTTGATCAGTTAGCGGACTGTCAAATCCTCAATTCCATCTATATCTTCACATCAGGAACCTGACCGATGACGGTCCCTTTCAACACTTGGCCAAATATATCACCGCGGCGTCCCAACTTAGTGCTATCGCATTCTTACCCCACATGTTTCGTTATATACATCTTGCACCCAACACTTCCGTCATATACATTTTGCACCCAACAATTCTGTGATAAAAGATAAAGTATAGAAGATGGAAAAGAAGGGTTAATATATTGACATATGTGATAGATATCCCATTTGCTCACAATATCTTTTCTACATGTTTCTGGAGAAGTTATATACTTATTTCATATACTTAGAAAGAAGTGCGAGGTGGCGGGCACAGAAATACTCGTGGAAAGCGGTTGGATGGGCTTCAAAATAGGGTGGCAATGGTTCCCGAGGAGACATAAGGCCTCGACTGTCAAATTGTATATATCGAAACATTTCAGTGAAAAATGTGTAACACGAAGAGGGTGTTCCTGCCATCCTCAATTCAAATTCATTATGCTATCACTAGTGACAACTCAGTGCAATTAAAATTCATTTTGATTTCACTAGTGACAACTCAGTGCAAAAAACACTTCTGTGATATACATGTTGCACACAACACTTACGTGATACACATTTTGCACCAAACATTTCCTTCATTTACAATTCAACCCCATTTTCCAAAATTTACCTTGTAAGTTGCTTGCAGGGAACCTGACTTTCTTTGAACTCGTTGATTGGTCCTATATCGTCACATAATGAGCCCGATCGACCGCAGTTCCTTTCAACACTTTTCCAATTATCTCTCTGCGGGGTCTCGGTTGGTGCTATTATAGATCTTGCACCTAAAACTTGCACCATGTACAGTTTCGCCATATACATCTTGCACACAAAACTTTCGTGGTCTACAATTCATCCACATATTGGAACATGGTTTTCATTTCGACAAAAAATAATCTATTAAGATACAATAATATAAATACAATTTAAATAAATATATTTAAACTTGAACCTGACTTTTTTCGAACTCATTGATTGGTCCTATATCGTCACATCATGAGCCCAACCGACTGCAATTCCTTTCAACACTTAGCCAATTATCTCTCTGCAGGGTCGCGACTTAGCGCTATCGAATTTTTATGCCCCTTGTTCTGTGATATATGTATTCAACAACAATTTACAGGAGTCCGACTGACCCCCGGGTTGGCACTATTATAAATCTTACACCCAAAACTTTCGTCATCTACAAGTGTGTGATATACATCTTGCACCCAGAAACTTCGTACTCTACAGTTCATCGCGACTTCACGCTATCGATTTATTATGCCCCATGTTCCTTGATATACATGTTGCACACAAAACTTAAATGATATACATTTAGCACCAAACACTTGCGTCGTTTACAATTCGACCCCGGTTATAGAGCCCGCCTATCCGGGAATCTGCAATCTGAAAAGTGGCTAGACATCGAATGGTTAGCGGTCAGTCAGAGTCACGATATAAAATCATGAGCGCAAATGTGAACCAGTGCCTCTGCTAACGTGTGCATTGGGACATTTTCATAAAAAGGGCCAAGTAACGAGAAAGAGAGAGTACAGGGGAAAAATGGTCGGACGAGCTTCAAAATAGGGTGACAAGGGTTCCCGAGGAGACATAAGGCCACACCTGGAAAATTGTATATATATTTTGCTTCTACTTGTGACAACTCAGTGCACAGGTTCGCTTATGGGCATTAACAACCAAAAAATGTATTCAACAACGATTTACGGGAGCCCGACCCACCCCCCGGGTTAGCGCTATTATAGATCTTGCACCCAAAACTTGCGTCATCTACACTTTCGTCGTATACATCTTGCACCCAAAACTTCTGTGGTATACAATTCATCCACATATTCGAACATGGTTTACATTTGGACCACAAATTATCTATTAAGATACATTAATATAAATACAATTTAAATAAATATATTTAAACTTGAACCTAACTTTTTTCGAACTCATTGATTGGTCCTATATCGTCACACCATGAGCCCGACCGACCGTAGTTCCTTTTAACACTTAACCAATTATCTCTCCGCGGGGTCACGCCTTCTATCGATTTCTTATGCCCTCTTGTTTTGTGATATACATGTTGCACACAATACTTATGCGATAAACATTTTGCACCAAACACTTCCGTCATCTACAATTCGACCCCATTTTCCAAAATTTACCTTGTAAGCTGCTTGGCAGCGAACCTGACTTTTTTCGAACTCATCGATTGGTCCTATATCGTTACATCATGAGCCCAACCAGCCGCAATTCCTTTCAGCACTTAGTCAATTATATCTCCGCGGGGTCGTGGTTGGTGCTATTATAGATCTTACACCTAAAACTTACGCCATCTACAGTTCTGCCATATACATCTTGCACCCAAAACTTTCATGGTCTACAATTCGTCCACATATTGGAACATGTTTTGCATTTTGACCACAAATAATCTATTAAGATACATTAATATAAATACAATTTAAATAAATATATTTAAACTTGAACCTGACTTTTTTCGAACTCGTTGATTGGTCATATATCGTCACATCATGAGCCCGACCGACCGCAGTTCCTTTCAACACTTAGCCAATTATCTCTCTGCGGGGTCGCGACTTAGCACTATCAAATTTTTATGCCCCTTGTTATGTGATATACGTAGGCAATTTATGGGAGTTCGATCGACCCGCTATTATAAATCTTGCACCCAAAACTTATGTCATCTACAAGTGTGTGATATACATCTTGCACCCAGAACTTTTGTACTCTACAATTCGTCGCGACTTCACGCTGTCGATTTCTTATGCCCCTTGTTCCCTGATATACATGTTTCACACAACACTTAAGTGATATACATTTAGCACCAAACACTTGCATCATTTACAATTCGACCCCGGTTATAGAGCTCGCCTATCCGGGAATCCGCAATCTGAAAAGTGGCTAGGCATCGAATCGTTAGTGGTCGGTCGAAGTCACGATATAAAAGCACGAGCACAAATGTGAACCGATGTGTCTGCCAACGCGCACATTGGGACATTTTCGAAAAAAGGGCTAAGTAACGCGAAAGAGAGAGTAGAGGGGAAAAACGATCGGACAGGCTTCAAAATAGGGTGACAAGGGTTCCCAAGGATACATAAGGCCACGCCTGGAAAATTGTATATATAATATGCTTCTACTCATGATAACTCAGTGCATAGGTTCACTTATTGGAATTAACAACCAAAAAACGTATTCAACAGCGATTTACGGGAACCCGACCCACCCCCGGGTTAGCGTTATTATAGATCTTGCACCCAAAACTTGTGTCATCTACACTTTCGCCGTATACATCTTGCACCCAAAAAATTTGTGGTATACAATTCATCCACATATTCGAACATGGTTTACATTTGGACCACAAATTATCTATTAAGATACATTAATATAAATACAATTTAAATAAATATATTTAAACTTGAACCTGACTTTTTTCAAACTCGTCAATTGGTCCTATATCATCACATCATGAGCTCGACCGACCGCAATTCCTTTCAACACTTAGCTAATTATCTCTCCGCAGGGTCGCGCCTTCTATCGATTGCTTATGCCCTCCTATTTTGTGATATACATGTTGCACACAATACTTCTGTGATATACATTTTGCACCAAACACTTCCGTCATTTACAATTCGACCCCATTTTCCAAAATTTACCTTGTAAGCTGCTTGGCAACGAACCTGACTTTTTTTTGAACTCGTCGATTGGTCCTATATCGTCACATCATGAGCCCGACCGGTCATATTTCCTTTCAACACTTAGCCAATTATCTCTCTGCGGGGTCACGACTGGCACTATTATAGATCTTGCACCTAAAACTTGCACCATCTACAGTTCCGCCATATAGATCTTGCACCCAACACTTATGTGGTCTACAATTCATCCACATATTGGAACAAGGTTTGCATTTCGACTACAAATATTCCATTAAGATACATTAATATAAATACAATTTAAATAAATATATTTAAACTTGAACCTGACTTTTTTCGAACTCGTTGATTGGTCCTATGTCGTCACAGCATGAGCTCGACCGATCGCAGTTCCTTTCAACACTTAGCCAATTATCTCTCCGCGGGGTCGCGACCTAGCGCTATCGAATTTTTATGCCCCCTGTTCCATGATATACGTATTCAACAACAATTTATGGGAGTCCAATCGACCCCCGAGTTGGCGCTATTATAAATCTTGCACCCAAAACTTTCGTCATCTATAAGTGCACGATATACATCTTGCACCTAGAACTTTCGTACTCTACAATTCGTCGCGACGTCATGCTATCAATTTCTTATGCCCCCTGTTCCCTGATATACATGTTGCATACAACACTTAAGTGATATACATTTAGCACCAAACACTTGGGTCATTTACAATTCAACCCCGGTTATAGAGCCCGCCTATCCGGGAATCCGCAATCTGAAAAGTAGCTAGGCATTATTTGCGCAAATGTGACTCATGCTTTTATATTGTGACTCCGACCATCCGCCAACGTGCGCATTGGGACATTTTCAAAAAAAGGGCTAAGTAACAAGAAAGAGAGAGTAGAGGGGAAAAACAGTCGGACAGGCTTCAAAATAGGGTGACAAGGGTTTCCGAGGAGACATAAGGCCCCGCCTGGAAAATTTTATATATATTCTGCTTCTACTCATGACAACCCAGTGCAGAGGTTCCCTTATTGGCATTAACAACCAAAAAATGTATTCACCAACGATTTACCCCCCGGGTTGGTGCTATTATAGATCTTGCACCTAAAACTTCCGTCATCTACACTTCCATCGTATACATCTTGCACCCAAAACTTTCATGCTATACAATTCGTCCACATAATCGAACATGGTTTACATTTGGACCACAAATTATCTATTAAGATAAATTAATATAAATACAATTTAAATAAATATATTTAAACTTGAACCTGACTTTTTTCTAACTCGTCGATTGGTCCTATATCGTCACATCATGAGCCCGACCGATCGCAGTTCCTTTCAACACTTAGCTAATTATCTCTCCGTGGGGTTGTGCCTTCTATCGATTTCTTATGCCCCCCTATTCTATGATATACATGTTGCACACGACACTTCTGTGATGTACATTTTGCACCAAACACTTCCGCCATTTACAATTCGACCCCATTTTCCAAAATTAACCTTGTAAGCTGCTTGGCAGGGACTACGTTGTCACGCAACACTTGTTAATATTATGAATATTATTGAGATGGTTATTGCACCATATGTTTCTCGAGTGTACATAGTTTTTCCTAATACTGATATTAATAATTATATCAATTTAAATAAATCTTACTATTGGTATTCAAATATTGGTAATATCATTATTAATGGGAAAGTATAATATTATTATAAATTAATCATTTATAAAATATTTTATACAAATAAAATTTAATAATGATTAATGTTGTTGAGGGATGGTTGAATATGGTTAAATGTAATTAACATGTGGGTGACTATGATGGAGAATGGATGAATCATGGTTGATTATAGTTGATTATTGTTGTTTATAGTTGATTATAGGTGATATCAGTTGACTATAGTTGATTATGGTTGAATTTGGTTGATTACTATTGCTTTTTCTTGACTTGGGTTGACTTGATTATGGTTGAATTTGGTTGATTACTATTGTTTTTGCTCGACTTGGGTTGACTTGATTATTGATGACTTTAGTTAATTATGATTGAATTTTGTTAACTTTGATTGAATTTTGTTGATTATGACTCATTTTGGTTTATTGGGATTCATTTAGGTTGACTTCACTTGAATTTAGTTGACTCTCGTTGATCATTATGATCTTTCGTGGACTTTAATAGAATATGGTTGACTTTGGTTAATTACAATCTTTAGTTAACTTTGGTTCATTACAATTGACTTTAGTTAATTATGGTTGACTTTACTTAATTATGGTTGACTTTAGTTCATTATGGTTGACTTTAGCTAATAATGATTTCTTTTGGTTAACTTCAGTGCCTTTGATCAACTTTGCTCATTTTCACTGACTTTAGTTGAGTATGGTTGATTTCCATTCACTTTTATTGATTTGGTTGACTTTGGTTGTCTTTACCTATATCTAGTTGACTTTTTGGTTGATTATTATTGATTATAGTTACCATGGTTGATAAAATTTCAAGACTATTATTGACTTTGGTTTATTACAATTTACTATTGT